>JAODAC010003273.1:0-34760 GCA_027575185.1 Mimaenictus wilsoni
AATTTCAATTAATTAATTTCTTTGTAGATTCATTAATTGTGTTAAATGATTACATGTTCTTCTTTGATATGTCAATGTTGGCTAGTCTGTGGTCGTTCAAATAAGACTGTTTGATAGTAGTTGTGTGAATGAGTTAGGAAAAATCATACCAAGTACTTACTCTCAAATATATGTGTTATTAGTTTTAGATATAGGTTTGTGCTCATTTTTGTATCAAAAGTACATTTGTTCATAAAATATTCATATTTCTGCACACAATTTTGTAGGTTTCATTTTTATAATCATATACAACCTTCGTTTTTTGCTATCTTATTTTTTATAATTATAATTGAAAAAAGTTTAGATTAAAAAAATCCTTGATTTTACCGAGCATCGTCCATTGTGGTCATTGAACATTCCGTTGTGCCCCTTGTCCGAACAAATAATTTCAAAATAATAATAATCTAAACAACTAAAGTATAAAGGTCAAACTTTTTTAACTGTTGTTAGAAAAAGAGAATTAGGTAGCACCAAGAATCCAACCTAGGCAGCCCCAAAATCTGAGAAAGGTGATAAAATATTATTAGTCTAATGAACATGATATATTTGTCTTGAGGTGCAATGGAGTGACGTATTGTGAGTTCAATGCTGGATTGACTTTTCCCTGATGAACAATTCTTCAATCATTATAGAATTTCCTAATTACTTCTATTCAAAAATATTTCACTTATTCGGTTTTTATTTTTATAATCATTTAACACATCAATTTTGGTATTCTCTAAGAATATTTTAAAACTAGCTTTTGATATATTAATACTAATAACACGTAATTATGTAATTATGTTGTGAAATTTGTGAAAAAGGAACAGCGAAATCTAACAAAAATGATAAAATGCTAGTCAAATGAATTGACATATTTGTTCTAGAGTACATGTATAGTGACTGAGTTCAATTCCTGATTACGTCCTTCATCCTGATCAAATATAGTTCGATCATTTTCCATATTTCCACTTTTCAGTTCTTGCTTGTACAATCATATAACATCAATTTTATTATTTTTGAAACATATTATAACATTTGCGATAAATTTATTAATACAGGTCAAACAGAATTTGAGGACCCGCACCCACACGTATTGGTTGTAAATTGCGATGCGCATTTCGAATGCAAGGCATCCATCTTCAGGCATATACTGAATTTCTCTTTACATTGGGGCGCTATTTGTACCAAAATTGCGACTAATTAGTAGTGGGATACTTCCTGGGTAGGTCTTACCAGGTAAAAAGGGCTGATGTTTTTTAAGCGGTTTGCTGATAGCTCTTATACGTTTTAGGTTGTTAACATCTACTTTATGTTCTACTTTATGCTTTTCAGGAAGTCAGGGAGCAATTAGCCAAAAAGATTATTTACATCAATTTCAATAAAACCGATGAAAAACAAAATGATTTCAACGGGGAGGCTCGAGTCCAAGGACTGGGTTCAATTCCTGATTGGCAAAAGTTATTCAGTAATTTGGAATTCCTTCTCTTCAAACATATATTTCCATAAATGTCAATTTGGCATTCTTATTGATATATTAATAACACTTTGAGCTAGGGATGAGCAATTCGTGGCCCTCGGATATCCGCGAGTCGCATAGCCCATGAAGACGCCCCTTCTTTGAAAAATGTATGGTCCAGCAAATAAAATCTACATTCTATTTTTGCTTGCTAATGAACAAGGTTGCTTTCAGCAATTAAATAATGAAAAACCTAGGTCCCCGCAATTGGTGAAACATGATAAAATGTGACGTATCAAAAGAACGTAATACATCTTGCTCTGAAGTACAAGTACGCTGTGACTGGGTTCAATTCCTGTTGGGTTTTGATTACTTTTTCCTGATTAAAAATAATTCGACTATTACAGGATTTGTTTGTTTTAACTCAAATATACTTTCACTTATTCAGTTATTTTAGTTTTTATAATCATAAAACTATTTCTACTATTTCATTATTATTTAATCGTATGTATCCTTTTCTAAACAGATACATAAATGCAAATATTACTAATAGAAAATCGAACCCTAATCAGAAATACGCCACCAGAATCTGAATAAATTGGTCTGATTGAACATTATCCTAGTATATCAGTCAACCACAAGGTGATTAGGTTCCATTCTCGATGATCCCACTTTCTTTCCCAATAAAGGAAGAATAAGCCTAAAATTATTTTATTTTTTGTTATATTGAATTTGGCATTTAGTATGAAGTTTTGAATTATATTTGAGAGCAAGTACTTAGTATGATTTTTCCTAACTCATTCACACAACTACTATCATACAGTCTTATTTGAACGACCCCCAGACTAGCTAGCATTGGCTTATCAAAGAAGAACATGTAATCATTTAGCACAATTAATGAATCTACAAAGAAATTAATTGAAATTGAAATTTTAACAGGGAAAGAGAAAATGTGAAGCCCCCGACCGGATTTGAACCGGCGGCCTTTGGGATACCGGCCCAACGGGCTACCACTGCGCCACGGAGACCCCGGGAACCCGACCTGGTACTTCGAAATAACTCTTTCCCTGTGCCGCGATGTCTTGGCTAAATTTGAGAATATATGTTATATTAGATTTGGCAAATTTAGTGTAAAGTTTGAATTATATTTTGAGAGCAAGTACTTAGTATGATTTTTCCTAAGTTGTGTGAATGAGTTAAGAAAAATCATACTAATTGTAACTTTAAGATTTCAACAATTTTTATATTTTTAGAAATTTCGAGTATACCAACTTACTAAGTAACTGATTAACTAACAATAATTGTTAAATAAAAAACTTACCAATGTAAATAATCCAATTCGACATATTCCCTTATTCAATTAACATAAACCACTTAAAACAATCATGGAACTATTTGCACTTAAGTTAAACTTTAGCAACACTACAACTTTAACTTGAACAATTACTGCAATTTCGCTAATTGCACGTGCAAATTTAATCGCTCACGTTTGCACGACGGCGCCAAAGACAACGAATGGTATCCCGCGGTTGTGAACGTGAACTCTCGGTGTCGTCGTCGGTTGCCGTCTTCGCCTGCATCTGACCCAGATTATGTCGCACCGCTGGAAAGAACCTCCCGAAGAAAGTGAGTGTTTTGTGCCCCGCCAGCTCTCTTTACTCTTTCTTTCATTTCTCCCACAGAGCGCACGCGAATGGCGCTCAGAATACCGCGCTGATTCACGCATAAGGTAATCCGTAGGTAACATCATATTAATCACTTTCATCATTCGTAATCTGGTAGACTTAATTACTACTTAATTGTCCACTATATTCAAAACCGTTAGAAAATTAATCTCACAATCAATCTAATTGTAAGGACTATTCGAACATGTAATGCCTTTCATTAAAGTTTGTAAATTATGGGTGGTTAATCTGTACGACGGAGGTAAAACTTGAATAAATTCGTTCGTAAAAATTGCGTGGTTAACATTAACGACGATTTCTATTTTCAAATTTGGTAGTTACCATTTTGGGGTTTGAAAATATGAAAAGACTTTGTAAAAAAGAATTGGGGCCACATTTGAGATTTTATAGCTGTAAGTTATTATTCTAGCATGTGCCACTTTTTTTTTAAATAAAAAAAGTTCTTTTATTGTTTAATTGTTGTATGCGACATGTGAAAAAAAGGACATAGCTTTGGTTAATCCGTAGTATCAGCGACATCTAAATAAAAGTAATGAAAGTTGAAAGAACTGGGCTTAACCTTGACAATCAATTGATATTCAATGTTTAAATTTTAAAATAAAGATCTCGAGTCTCTAGGACAAGGTCAATCCTTTTGTGTCTGTATTTGACAGGAATATATTCAATAAATTTTGTTTTATACCTTTTCCACAATCTATTTATTGATATTAATTTTCAAAAAGCAATTGAAAATATAATCAATGATATGGAAGAAAAAAAAGTATTTAAATGTATTAAAATTAACAAAGTACAATATTCATAATTATTTCCTTATTGTTTGTCACATTTTGAGACACTAGAATGAATCGGTGCGATCTCCTTCGAATTTGAAACCTGACTTTAGAAACTTTAGAAATTCCTAGGTCATCATCATCATCACTGGTGCTACAATTATGTCTTGACCCCGACCTCCTCAGTAGTTTGTGCCATTTCCCTTGTCTTGCGCTGCTGATCGCCAATTTACAGGGTTTATTCTCTTGGTGGCATCATCCATTTTCACATATGGGTCCGAATATTATTCTTTAGATTTTGCGCTCAAATCTTAGCTGTAGGTTTTCTTGTTTTTCTTTCATATTGTTCATATAATCGAGCCATACATTAGTACTGGTAGGATAAATGATTTGTATATGAGTAGTTTTGTCTTCTTGCTTAGGAGCCTACTTTTTAGGTATTCCTGAAGCGCATAGTAACACTTGTTGGCATTTATTAGTCTCCTTTTTACTTTTTATTAATCTCGTTCTTCACATTTTCCCAAGGCCTGAATAGGGAAGGTTGGTAGGTGCCCATCGCAACTCATAATCCCGTAAAAAGACAAATTGTTTATTCATATAAGACTCGATAAGGTAGGTTGAAACGTATTTTTATATTTGAACTTTCCCGAAATACTAGCTTGGTGGGGACATATGGTTAGAATGAACAGCAACAATCAAACAAAGAGAGTATGAGAAGCGAGAACACAAGAAAAGAGACCCAGAGGTAGGCCAAGGAAAACATGGGAAAACAAAATAACTGAGTTAATTAAAAGAAAGGGTTGCCAAGAAAGAGAAGCAAGGAATAGAGCGAAAAACAGTGCGGAATTGAAGAAATTTTGTAAAACTGAAATGAAATACTGTAAAAAGAAGTCTTACTCAATCACTTCCTCGGAGACACTAAGAGATTTCCTACATTCTGGGGTGCATACAAGAAGCCTATGTATGCATAACAGACCCATGGTACCGAGAGACTGAGAGAGGTGACTTTTCTAGCTAATAATGGCATGCTGTATTCTTAAGGAGCCATGAAGAAATTGAAGTGATAATATTGATTTTTTTTCTAGGAAGATCATCGAGAAGACTCTCAGATTAAAGAAATAGATAGACAAATTTTAAAAATAGAAGAAAATGAACGACAACGGTAAAGGCTATTGAAATTACAAGCGATGGCTGCATATAAATGCAAAATTTTCCTGTACCAGTAATAAAACCGTTTTCAAAGAGATATCCGAAAATATGAAGTTAGGAGAAGTTCACACCCTTCGTTTGGAACAATTCAATCTGTTTTAAATTGAGATAGCCAACTGCTGTGTTGCTAGTTCTGCAGAAGCTTCAAAGCTTATTAAAGAAGACTATATTTCCCTCTAGTAGATGAGAGCGCAACTACAAGAGTCAATTATCTACTCTTGGACCCTCTCCAACAACTCTCAATCAGCTGGGCAAGAATAAATGACAACAAACTTGGTCAGCTGTTAAGTTTTTAAATGTTAGATCAGTCAAAAATTTCGGCGTAAGTAAAATAAAATTCAGTTTTAATTAATAAAGTAGACGTTCTTATCGATACTTTACGTTGAACAGTTTATTCAATTCAGTTTCAGCTTTTTCTAACAAGACCAATTCTGTGGGATGCCAAGAAAGAAAACATCAGTTGGTCTATACCCCTCAGGCACTAATTGTAAGACAAAAGGTCTGGAGAGCTATGGAAAAAGAAGCTCCGAGGAAAAGCTATCGATCGGATATAACACAAGACAATTCATCTATAAAAGTAGAACCACCGGAGACACGTTTGGAAGCTGATGAAGAACATGGGACTCCAGCCCGAACGACCAACCACGGGTCTGAAAACCCAATGAAAAAGTTGGAAGCTATTCAAGAACATCAAGGGCAAGATACTGATGTGTGGAAAACCACAGATAATTTGAAATCATGTAATACTAATGAAGTCAGTGAAGAATCCAATTGTAGAAGCCATTTATACAGGAAAGCAAGGAAATCCCTTGGAGCCTATCGAGAAGATCTAGACCAAGACGATGAAGTAAGAAATAATGTGGAACCGTGTGCATGGTTGCAAGCTAAAATAGAAGGCATTGGTAGAAGCCAAGCATCCAAACATTACGTTGAAAAGGGGAAGAGTGGTCGACACGTTGCTTCGTTAAAACAAAGCGTTAATCGTAATCCGAGAACTTCTTGTGAAAGAAGACATGTACCTAGGAGTCAGAGTAAGTACTTGGATTGGAATTGGGAGTGGTACTGGGACTGGAACTGGGACTGGTAGTTGGTATCATCACTAAATTTTGTTGCTTACATTAGCAGCAGAATTAGTAACGATTTTTTTGTGTATTTATTATTATAAATGTAAAAGTATATCAAATGAAGGACAATGTCAAAGCATTTGGAATGAAAAAAGATGGTTACATGAACTACGAAGGATATAGAACAACGCAATTTTTTCCTTGCATGCATTCTCTCCTTGAAGTGCAGATATATTTTCCCTTTGACCGAAGGACTTACTTCTTTTCCTATTATTTTTTTTCTCTCTAGCACCCTTTATCATTCTTTACCTGGAAGACTGAGTTCTCTGTTTTCAAGCTCTCAACATCACTTTGTCTGATAAAAAGTTAGTTATTCTTTAAACAATTGCATCATTATAAACACAAAACTCACGGCACACCGTTCCTCATAACCAATTCATCAACTGAAGTACCCTTACAATTTGACAAAAATGCTTGAAGCGTGTACTATCAAATACTGTATTCAGTGGTAGTTAGTAGAAATAGTTCTTGGTGGTCCTCTCACTCGGTTTTACTTTAAGTTTTAGCACCAATCCCAGATTAAATGCATCAATCAAATATTTCTTTGACTTCACCATAAACATGCTTTATGCACGTTATTGCGTCCTCCTTCCATTTCAAAGACTCCCCATAGAATTATTTGTATATTCTCAGGAATTCTTCTGCGTATTACTGAAAATGTAAACTGACACTGACTTCAGAGGCAGTTGCTCCCGATGTCAGATTTTTTAATAGGCAAATAAATCTCTGTGTAACCACAGTTTAATTTTATAGCGTGTTACTTTATTTTTTACATCCCTTTATGTCAAAGTTATGTATTATTAAAGATTTATACGCAAATTTTATACATATTAGAAATATAATGCCGAATATTATATCCTTCAAAAGTTACTAATTTTGAAAAGTTTCCAAAATAACATTTAACAAAAACGAAATAACTTGTTAAATAACTTAGTGTTTTACAAAAAATATATAACCGGAATAGATAATATAACAAAAAGTCAAGTATATTTGCAAGAAGAGAGTTGCCATCTTTTTGCATAATATAAAATAACTTAAGACAGTATGTATACCTTTAGACTTGCATTGAGGTATTCATGGTATTATTTCTTTCCACCAGAGTAACAACTCGCTTGACAAGCAACGCAGGTGCGGTGAAATGAACCAGTTTTTGCTAAAATACAAAATATTATAGTTATTAATAGTTTCACAGATGAATTCATCATACCTTCCGAAAAGCTTTGACAAATCGTGAGGTATTCGCTGTTGAATCTGTGGTCTTCTCTCTTGCCTTGTAAGTAGTGGAATTGTATAGAGCCTGCAATTGGTTTCTCGGTTGAGTGACACTGCCACTTTCATTCAAGTATGACTTCTCCATTTGATTTTCTTCTACAGCTGAGCTTTTCCTTCGTTTTATGCTGAGCTTCTTTTGAAATGTGGTTGATAAGCTAAATTTAAATTAAAATTAGCTGGGTATTGCTAATTGTGCCTACATCTATTTTTTTAGCGGTGTTGTAGCTGAACCCCCCCCCCCCCCTTTTATAATTTGTTTGCATTACCCCCTTGTTTCTGGCTCCTTTCTTTTCGAGACCACACATGTGAGGTGCTGACCTAAGAGGTAGCCCTATTTTCGGTAATGTCCTACAGAATTCCTCCAATATTCACTAATGTACCCCTTGCCCTTATACACAAAAACTGCGGAATGCATCTGTGGAACCGATTTTAATGTAAGGTGTAGAAGTTTAGGGTTTAGGTGAATGGGAAATATTGGAGCAGGAACAAGCGTGGGTCATTAAAGATCTAATGCTCTAAGAAGCAGAAAGAATGTCTATAAAATGGGAGAGTACATGGAGAATTGCGAGGAATGTCTATAGAATGGGTGACGATAGACTGGTTAAGAAAGTTTGGGAATGGTGTGCAAGGAAATATTGGTGTGAATGGATGAAAGTGAGGAAGAAATCGTATGAAGCTCTAGGCTTCTCAGGAGAATAATGTATGTTTTGCGCAAGATCACTGGAGACGAATGTTTGCAGGAGACGAGAAGAGATAGAAAAACAAGAGAAACGGGAAAATTCGAGGTAGTACCTGTAACACTGGATATCGTGGGATTCAAATGATTGGCAGGAGACCGAAGAATATAGTACATAAGAAAATAAGTGTAGAAGAAAAAATACTAATGGCAAGAGTAAGATGCGGATCTGAGAAACTGGGGGAGAAAAGTATGTCAGGTATATACTTTGTAGAATGGGCCGGAAAACATGGGGGCATTTTGCTAATAAATGTATAGGGTTGGAAAGGGAACAGGCGCGAGAGATTAAGAGTGCGGGAACAGTGTGCAAGGTTGGTTGAAAAATAATGTTAGGGGGGTGACAACGTTAAAGGTCTGTCCTGACGAAAAGAAAACAATGGCTGTGGAAAGAAGAGGGCAACCCTATAAGCCGGTGTGTCGGGTATGAAGGTATTTTAGTGTATACAGATTTGTTTTCTTTAAGTTGTTATCGTTATCATTTAATTGCGTTTAATCTGTGGCGGTCCAGACTACACATTAACATGTATTAGATTTTGTATTTCTTCAAGGTTTTTTCCACTATCTATTCTCTCAATTTCAACTCTGCAAATCTTTCAAACCTACCCATCTGTTTCCAATCTTTGCATGCATTTCGAGCGCAGGAATATATCTTCTCTTCGACCCTTGCGCTTTTTCTCTGTCTTACTTATAATATCGCTCTTTCTATGATGCACCCTCGAAGTCTTTATATTTCTTTACCTCGGGGAGTTAGTTTTCTGCTGCCGCACGCGCAACATCGTTGTTCTCTTCGTCTTCCCATTGTCAACTATTTCTACTTGTGTGATAATAAATCTACTTGTTATACTTAATACAATTGCATCATTGATCGCAATCAACGGCACACCGTACCCCACAAATGAAAAAAAAAACGCTGAATTACTTACTCATTCTCAAGTAATGTACCAACTTTCCTTGTGGTAGTTGGAGCAATTAAATCTGGTTCATCCTTTGAAAAGCCAAAATGTGTCGGCTTTACGAATGTTTCGTCATCTGATGGTTTCTTGCGTTTCAAACGCAACTTCGCAGTGGTCGAGTTCTTCTCAGTGCAATCAAATACTGAAGAGACTTCCTTCTTAGTGACTGTCACAACATTTTCGTTTCTTGTAGCAACCTCCTCCGGGTTAACCACGGGTTCCTGATTCTCCCCTTCAATATTCTGGTCTTTCTTTTTCAGTGTCAAACGATTTTTGCTAGGCGTTGATGCATTTGATGTTAAAACATTGGAAAAGAAATCCTGTGTATTTTTAACACGTTTCGAGTGATTGTTAACGTCTATCAACTCGCTGTCAGCAGGTCGCTTTTGACTCTGAGTCTTTGCTTCAGACTCGCTTTGACTTGTCCCCAATGTATTAAAACTCTTCACAGCATCAAAGTTTTCTGTTTGACGACCAACAGAAGACTGCTGTGGTGAAGTATTCTGAATGACTGGTGAACTACAAACGTCCATTGTTGCTGTTGCCGCGACCACAACATGAACATCCGGGCGTTCTAACTTAACTTGAGTTTCATCAACCAGTGGAGTGCCGCCATCGTTTGGTTGCTTGCTATTCAAAAGCACATCCTTCAGTTTTGCCCGACTATTACAGGCATTCGCCACGTTGCCATCCAGAATGGCTGTACTAATCTCTGTTGGTAATATGGTGCGTTGGCCAACTTGTTTCAGAATTGCGAGAAGTTTTCCTAGGCGTTCATTTCGTCCCTCGCCAGAATATACCAAAATATGTTGAATTGCTCCAATAAAATCCTGTATAAATCTAACATGAATACTAATACTATAATAAATGGTCATATTAATTGTAAATTTTAATATTTAAAAGATGATTTAAAACTTTCTGTATCAATGAAATATGGTTGTTCAAAGAATAAACCCTGAAAATTTCAATAAAATAACTTAATAAGAAATAAGTTTGTTGAAAATTTTATGAAAACTGATTTCTGAGCACTGACTCCAACATTCAAGCTTCAAAACTGTTCATTTATCCAAGTTCCTTAGATTAGGCTCAGGCCGGGTATATGGGGCATTTGATCAGTAATTCACAAATATAAACAATCCACATGACTGACTTTTGATGTGCTTTTTAGCCGGATTTAGCATGATCACATTTTGCTTTTTGGTCGATATGGAGGAGCACCAACCAGTGAACAGTACAACAAGCATTACAGGTGGAGTTACCTCGTCGAGAGCGTAACTGAGGTCAAGAATAATGTGATCTCGGACGCATTCACGGACCAAATTGGAACGAATCCATCGCCGTAGGTATGTACCCAGCAGTATCTCAAAAAGCACTAGAAAAGTAATTGCATCTATAACATGACAGATTGTGAGGTGACACTAACAGCCCTAAAAGATGAGGAGTGAAAGTTAAGAGAACCTTGGAACTGCAAGAAAGTACTCAAGAAATTGGGGGGAGGCAATAAACTTAATATACAGTGGGTGCCTGCGCACCAAGACGTTGTAGAAAACACTAAGGCGGCCATGCTAGCCAAGAAGGCAAAAACTACCACCCATGGTCCTCAACCTGGACAATCAATGTCCACAGTGAAGGAATAGACCAAGAAATGGTATCGGGTTAGTCAGGAGACTTCCTGGAGGGACGAAGAGGGTCCTAGGCAGACCGACGTGTCATACAACAGAGCCCAAGAAATTATAAGACTAAAAAATAGCGATATAAGGCCACTTGTTAGCCTAGTGACAGTTCATGCTGAGGTTTTGTGCCACGTAGCTAATATTGGCAAAGGCGACCTCACAAGTTGCAGATTATGTAAATCGGAAGTAGAGACGACTCTGCACTTGTGTAACCCTAGCACCTGAAAGACTTTCTTTGCTAGGCAGCGAAGAACTATATCTCGTTGAATTTAAGGGGGAGTCAGTCAAGGAGATTCTAGCCTTTTCGAAGGTAATCTCCGTTTTTGGCCCATAGTATTAATCCATGCACAATAGACCAAAGTTGGTCGCAGTGCTAGTGGCGTTGAAGGCCCAGGATTAATTTTAAAAAGGGGGTAGGGTTAGGTTAAGTTTTAGTAAACATAAACGACTTTCAGAAGAAAAAACATGGTTGTGCTGTCCCATGTCTGGCTATGCACAAGATGTATCTTAAAATCGTGGTGTTTTGGACTCTCAACTGACATTGAACACAATCTTTTCCGTAAACCATCAGATTTTAAACATGTTTTAACATGAATAATTGAAATAAAACTAACTACATTTACTAATTAAAAAATAAAAGAAACAAAAATACTAATTCAAGAAAATTAAAATAGGTACATACCTGTACAGTAAAATCACATTTATCCAAATTGGTAACCTTGCCACCACACATTTCAATCAAATCCTTAAGGGAGATTAGATCCTGTTGATTCGAGAATATGAAAACGGTATTCTTGAACAAATGTGAACGACTTTTCCAACACGAGATAGTCACAGACATATCGTCACCAGAAAAGGTACTAATTCGGAAATCATCTTCTTTAGGCAAAGCCTTATTCTCTTCAATAAACGACGATCTTTTATGAAAAAATGCAGCATCAACAATATGTTGCTGTTTGATGAGACCAGCAAGGATTTTCTTAGTGACACTTGGCTTGAAGCAAATGACATGTGTGACTTCAGGTACCCATTGCTTCATATTAGTAATATTTTGATCAGCCAACAGTTTATAAAACCTTTCTTTCTCACTATTGCTTATTCCTGTACATGTAACAACCAACTTCTCCTCGGCTAGTGTGAATTTGACGATGCCAAACTGTATATTCGCGTTGATTTCTGCCTTGCAATCCTTGTATGGGACCAATTTGACATTGTTAACGTAAGATCCATTTGATGATTTCAAATCTTGGATGAGCACCCTGCCTGATTTCAGTGTTATCAGCGCATGCTTTCGACTAATAGATTTGTCACATATTTTAATGTTTGCATTGTCTCTGCCCAAAATACATGAACTGCCTTCTCGTAATGCATATTGTTGGCCTGAAAGAAAGATAAACAAATATTAATAAATTATTTTTAACGAGTCTCAAGAAATAAAAAGGTTAGATTTGCAATATTTGATATTTTGGTTGGAATAATGTAGCTTATATTCAACTAACCGTTGCTACTTTGAATCAGCAATAACATTATTACAATTTTATTTGAGCTGTTCACTTGAAGGTATTGAAACTAATAGCGCCAAAATAAAAACAGAACGACCGGTAAATCAGAAGAATTGTCATTCTAGTACGAATCAGCCACCGGTGGTGGCGTTGAAGTCAATTATAATTTGATTTTTGTCCTTCATGCAATTCAATGTTCATAAATTATATATTTTTTATAAAATGAAGAACTAAAACGTGAAATCCTAACTTTAACGTATAAAATGTTTTATAGTCTACATATCACAGAATGCCCAATCTTATACGAATCGATTTTTCATTAAATATTTACGTCTAAAGATTGGATAATTATTGAGAAATATATCGTAACAAAATTGAAATGACTAGTTTTATGCTTTTCATTTTTCCACATTTCCCGTATTTCTAGAATTATAAATCAAACACCAATCGATTTAAGGTAAAAATTGCTTCAAACTCCTGGGACAGTTTTCATTTGATTACTTAGAACCGATTCTACAATTCACGAAAGTTGAGTCTAACAACGACGTCGTTTTCATTGTCTGATAAATGTCTTGAAATTACTTCTTCAAAATATTTCACTTTTATTTATATTTACCATCTTCCTATCTACAAATCATATACCATTCGATTTAAAAGAAAATTCGGCTATCTTGTGCAAAGGAGCACGAGCCTCCCTCTTGAAATTCTGTTTCGTTTGTCGATTTTATTGCAACGTGTACTGACGAATAATTCCTTTTTCTTTGCCCTACCCTTCTGAATTCCAAAAAAGCCCCGTTGCTGAATAGTTTTGTCATCGTTCCCGCTCCATTAGACAGACCGTAACCGACGGGTAAACTTCCCGGAAAATAAGGGAAATCCTTTTACTCTATTATAAACCCCATTCCAATGAAAGATCGTAATTCTGAAATGCATGTATTAGTTCCATAATAATGATTTCAAGATGTAAATCAGGGTTTGCCTTCCGATATCAGTTATTTACACCACTTTTTGAATGTATCACTTTTTTTAAGATTCTCCGAAATTAGTATTTGCAACTATAAATTTCTGCCAATATAAAGTAATAAACTATCTATTGGAATTGATATTAAATTTAGTTAATTCTAATTTTAACAGCCAATATAATGTAGATTAGATATAATTAATACATACTTATATATTAATTTATGAGATGATAAAAACTGTTTTGCAGATTGTTTATAAATAACCATCCTTTGTAATAAACACATGGAAAATCAAATGTGGACGGTAGTACGAATCAGCTGTTTATTGACTGCGGTGCCATGTGCTGCATAATCCTGGTGGGAATTCTGAACCGACTTTTCTAGTCCTTGGAACCTATGGTAGTTTCTTACTTGAACTTTTCGTCTCTGGCGATTGGTCGCGATATATTTATTTATGATGAGTAGTCGATGACTACTTCGAGTTCGATCCTTAGTGGGGGGCATAGTAAAGTGAATTCTTCTTCTTATCAATATGACTGATTACATTGAAAAATAATTGAATACAGCTAATGAACATACTAGTCGATGCTCGGTAAATCAAACAAAAAAAGTTATAATCGACGACTTGCTTAGCTTTGGCGAACAAATGGTAAACTGTAGTGAAAAGATAAGCTCTACAATTGAATACGAAGACCGGAAATGAAGGCAAAATGTTGAATTCTTTTCTCTTTTTTACTATTTATGGGCATTGCCGGCGTAGTACTAACCTGGGCAAGTGGCCCATTGAAAGGGGAGCTGTTACTTTTAGCGGTCGTAACTCTACCCTGAGAAAAAGGGTTGGTACTCTTCAGCGCCGCTGCGGAAGCATTTCTTCGAGGTGTATTCCCATTTGTCTGGTGTACATTCCTTCCGTTTGAGAACTTTCTCACAAAAGGAGACCTCCGCAATCCTTGCTTTTTTGCAGGTCATCATGCTGCCGCTCAGTTGTTCGGCGGAGGAATTCCGCATTGTGTAACTCTCAGCATGTCCAGGCATTGTGTGTCCATGCAAGACAAGAAGTCAGAGTATGTCCGATTCTGTCTGGAGCTGTATCGATATGTGTCATCGCCTTGATGAGCATGTGCCTCAGGTTGTAAAACTCTGCTTTCGATAGAGTTACACTGCGCCATTATAGTCTTTTCGGCGATCCTGCAAGCTCAGGTTCCATGAGTTTCCTCTTGGATGTAGTTTTTCCGATTAATATTTGAGAATAGTTAGACTTACGGAATGATGTTCTTCAGGAGTTGAAATTATGAACGTACTTTTCTCTGCAGTTACAAAATATTTGCATTTATTACATGCGGTATTCACACCTGCATGGCGTATAGGAAGTGATGAGCCTTGTGTGGTTGGAAACGAAGTGTACTTTCCTGTGATTGAAGACCATGTGATCGAGGTGCGCAAGCCTCCAGGCTTAGCAACAGCGGGCGATAGAAAAAGTGCAGTGTTCAGAATTATGAAAAGAGAAGTGTGGAAATGGCAAAAAAGTTAGTATAAAAAAGAGATAGAAATAGCCTGGTAGAAATATACTCTACCTTGCAGGTGTGACCGTTGGAATATGCATTTCATTGCGTATGTGACATATAAATTTGACGAGAATACATTCCCCACAGACCTTTCTGACATTACATTAAAATAACGTTTTATTACGCAAAGAATAAACCGACCTACGAAAGTCTGACATCTAAACAATGCAACGGCTTATGTTTATTGCTTTCGATCATTGTGTACTTAAATAAATGAAATGTCTAATTGTGAGTACTTCTTAACACAAACGTTTATAATTCTGGGGCATTACTTCCTGGAAGAGTTTGCATAAAATAACATGTGAATTGGTGAAATTTGTTAATATATTTCCGTTTCGGCATTAATTAGTTACTTAAGTTTTTATACTTTAATCTTTAAATCATAATCTTCTCACCACAGTCCGCATTTACTAATATGTATGATACACGAATGCAGTTGGTATTTTTATTTCTACGTTTGATTAATCCTATCTACTGGTTTTTACATAGTATTCTGTTGTCCTGTGGTGATATTCATCTTTCTTAATATTTTTCTTTTAAAGAGTGACCCAACAGTACATCTGACCACATAATGACACTTACATGAACAATTCTAATATGAATATGTTCGTTGCTTTTTAGGTCAAGCACAGACAAAAGTAACTTTCACCGACAAATGTGTAAAGGTAATCTTTTAGGACATATATGAATTAGTCCAAATCTTACTTACAAATGCTTTCAATATGTCCATTTCGATTATAATGATTCATTGTAATAAAAAATTACTAATACTCATTGGCAGGCACATTCATTTCATAATCATTAATTTTAGCCATTTTGTTGACAAATGCCACAAAGGATTATAAACTTAATAACAGTTATAAATAATTTATCAAGGGAATATTCACACAATAGCAATAATTACATAAAAAGATTGTATGTCATCTTCAAATACCATTTTATTATTGACATGTTTGATAACAGAAATTAACAACAATAACTGCAGCATAAAAAATATATAGATGGATAATTGTTGTAGTGAACAATTATAATAGAATTAAAAAGAAAGATAAGTGCTATTTCAATATATGGAAAACATCTATACATATTCTTTACAAATTTAGTGAAACCTAGCAAATGTGGCAGCTTCAATACTTTTTTCCTTCCTGACATACAAAACGATATATAATAAATCAACCTATATTGGCATAACCTCTACATATCTTCCGTCTCACAATTACTTCGCTATGTATATTTTTACAAATTTAACTAATAACAAAACAAATCAAACAAGTAAAATTTTGCTTCAGTGCTGCACACTTCCGCGCCTCAAAGCCATCCCTTGTCGAGCTTCTGTTATATAATGGTTGACACCTTTGAAATGTTGTTTGATCTTTACATTTGTTTATGTGTAATTTCAGGAATTGTCATTTCCCATTCGTGGTTATAAACCGTCCGTCAAAGCGACACTTCAGAGAATTCCTTCAAAGCAATAATATTTCCAATGTTACATTAAAAATGTTCACTGAAACTGTTAACGTTTCAGTGAACGTACATGCATATTTGTCATGATCACTGGTGTCCATACATTGGTTTCACTGTGAAGTCGGTTTATTCTCAACATAAAATGTACCGGGTATTAATGGGTAGGAGTAGAAAGCTATCTATCGTAATAATTAACCCTTAATTCTACTCTTCTTCAATTTTATCATCCAACATGTTTTCTTTCCTATTCCTATTTAGGATACAACGTCCTGTAATGAGTCCAGTGAATATTTTTAACGCGTTCCGTGGCAGTTCAAGTATCTTTTTGTTACCATGTTTAAGTTTTAGTAGACGTTTTGTCTGCCTCATACCGGGGGTGTTTTCCCAGTGTTTTCATTTTACCTCCTCTTCCCATAAATGAATCTCTCTTTTCCTATCATCAATGGTGTGTCCCTTCCAAACCCTTGAACCTCGAAATCCGGCGTACCTAAATTATAATTCCTTCTTGTATCAATATTCGTGGCGAAGCTCCATTCTAACTAATTGCATTTCCGCTCTACATTCTTTCATTCCTCGAGTAACAAGTAAGGCATGGTCAGATAATGCACAGTACTTGCAACCCAGCATTCGAAAGGTTATCGGGCGGAACCCCTGATACTTTCGGGATAAGGGCAGGAGCTAGGGCTAGGTGACTGGGTGTGGACACATAGAGTGGGAAGAATATTGACGAAAAATGTCTTGAAGAAAGGGGAGGCTGACTGTTATTACAAGAATGGAGTTGGAAAACAGTACGAGAAGAGCGATCTTAGCTGTACTTACTGTTCGTTTTATTTTTCTTATTTATTTTTGAAAATTTGTGGAATCACTACCCGGAGTTCCCGCATGAAGAACGAACAAGTATCAACATCCACCGAAATCCTAATCATCCAGGCATAAACATCCCGAATACTGAGGCGTCTAAATTTTCACCGCGATATCGTGACTTTCGCATTTCTGCGGTGACGAATAAAGTCATCACATCCATATGTGATGCCCTCCTGGGGTATAAATAACCGACCAATTCAGTCAGTCCGAGAGTCCGTCACTGTGTCCACCGTCATATGCGAGTCCGATATCAGCAGCCGCCATGAGCGAATCCGCCGTCACCGAGAGTCCGTCACTGAGTCCATCACCGGCAGTGTTCACCTACGAATCCATCTTCAGCAGCCAGACCGTCACCAGCGAGGCCGTCACTTGCGAGTCCGTCATTCAAACACTATCTGCGCCGGCGACCAGCGCCAACCGATCGCCTCCGCCTGAATCTCCTCGTTGTCTCTTTTATTGTGGCACAATAAATCCCACAGATGTAAAAGTTATTGTGAAGATTAAAATGCCAATAAAGGTTATTCATATTGAATAACCTGTTTAAAGGAGAAGGTGGCAAGCCTCTGCACTAAGAAAAAACTGACCTAACCACAAGCCACGTCACCATCCATTTTATTCTCATAAAATTTTACTTATTATACTGAAACAAGAGTTATAAAAATTCTTAAGAAAGACTACCGAAATAACTCGTCCTTTTTCAAAACGCCGTCGACGATTTTCTCCTAGTTTTCAGGTGTATTCTGTTGATATTTCAATGTTAACCTCAATTGTAACAGGAATACTAAATGCCTGCGACCAATTCTACCAACCGAATCATCGGAGACAAAACAACCAACAATGCACAAGGGGGGCGATACTATAGCGACGGCAACACAGAGTGAGCGCATCGAAGAGTTGGCTACAACCGGCACGGCATCAGTCGAACACACGCTGCCATGTTCGTCGTGCCGACGAGCTACAGTATTTCAGGTCGGTGCTCGCGGTGCTCGTGTTTTGATTCACTTTCGACGACCGGCAGCGATCAATCCCAACGCAAGTGTTTTTCCAGCTCATTCACGCGGTGCGCCTAGGAGTGCAGTGTGTACAGGTGTGCGATATGTACATATTAAGGTGCCGTTTACGTGTGTGGTAGTTGTAGCGCGAGTGTAAAGTGTGTGTAACAGTGCGATGGTATTCACGATGCGGTGCGAAAGTTGCGCAAACTTTTCATTCAAGACTTTCGGCTACGTCACATTCGTGGTGCTTTTCCTGCTGGCGGATAACTTCCCCTCTGCGCAGGCCACGCGGACATGCAACCACAAACATCCGAAACACACTGAGGTGAGATTACATGCCTCCTCGATTTCTGTTCGAAGTTTGAATGATGTTATCTCTTACGAATTATAACTTGCGTTGTTTAATTTGAACAAAGTTAAACAGCTCGATTAACTTGAATTGTTTGTCTAGAATTTGAAGTTAAATGGTTTAGATTGTTTTCATAATTTATAATTGGCATTCATTAAATTGTTAGTCAATTTTAAATTATTTTGTTATTAGATTAACTTAAATTTAACTTTTGGAAGACCAGTGTTTCCCAACCTTGTTTTGTGCCATGCCTCACCTTAGAATTCTCAGGCCCCTATGTAGCAAACATAATTTGCGAAAAGACTAAACTAATCTCTGTCTGGAATTGTCCCGCGGGGCATTGTTTGGCCACCTCTGAGCTTATTATATATTTAATGAATCTCTGTCAGATTTCGTCCCAGAGATGTCTATGAATCTGGGTCTCAAACGTCACAGGAGAACGAACGACTTTGCATACCCCTGTATTTCTGAATGACCGGCAATTCAAATATACAATGGAAAGTTGTCACTTCAATCTTGATGAAGAATGCATCTGATGGTTTTATTGGACTTACATTCATTTTGATATACATCCGCCGGGATTAGATGACAGGACCTTGTGATCGGTAGGCGTCGATCATATCACTGAGCCACCTGGTTGGACCATTTTAGGTCTATTGTTTTGCCCCTTCTGTCCATTAGCGAGACTATTAATGAACATTACGATAAAAAGTCTTTGCTAAACCTTTTACTGTATGGGCTGAGCAGATTATGCGTTCAGATGTCTTTCAGAGTCACACAGAGATCTACGCCTGGAACGTTTAACAAAGTAGAGTACTGAATGAATAAAAATGTTGACATTGCCCATGTGAACATGTGAGTTTTTCACAAAGGGGAGTGCGGACATAATAGTGGATTGCTTATTGTAACGCACTTTGCTAAAATTCCCGGAAGCTCTGATTTAAATCCGAATTGTTTATTTTTGTCATGTAAGCTTGATACATTTCTATTACGTTGTGTGCTAACAACAGTGAACAATGTTTGTTAAAGAAGAGTGCTTGTTAAATATTCCTAAGCTTCCTCCTATATCCTAACAGTCGTCTGCTTAAATAAATAATAACTTGTATGCGCTCCGAACTAAAGATAGTGTGGATAGATCATTATTGGATTATCTTAGGTATTTTACATTGCAAATTGCGACTGAAATGAAAATTGTTCACGGCAAAAGAGTTTTTATTGCAAAACTATAATGATGTAAGTAATCAAAACTCCAATGTCCTATTGACATAACTGTAAATTCTTCAGCCACTACCCAAATTAACACCAAAGTGGGGATTTGGAAATATCTATTTACTGGATGAATACCATCTCATACCCCATACCCCTCTTTAAAATTATTTTAATGGTCATGCCTCTAGATTGCAAATGAAAAGATGATAAAACATTAAAAATTAGAATGTGGGGTTCCAGGTGTTCTTTGGCTTGGATCACAGAGATTCGAAAATCTACTGTTTCGGTGGTATACCTAGATTCCTGAATTGCATTGACTTTTCCAAGATTAATTCCTTGGTTAAAAATAAATCAAAAATTTCAATAAAAAATGAAAGTTAAGAAACGGTTCCCAGGAGGATTTGAACTCGTAACCTCCTAATATCTAGCAACGTGTCTAATTTCAAAGTCCGTCCGGATCACATTTTCTCCTTTATTCAAAACTACAGTGTGTCAAACTATATGATTTAAAATACTTGGCATATAGAAATATTGCACAAGAAATTTATAATAATCACTGTAAAATATAAAGTTTGCTTTGATTTTAACTGATTTTGAGATTAGTCATTGCAAACACTGTCGAAATGTGTTTTTAATTTTTAATTTTATTTTATAAATATAAGATATACATAACATAATACGCATATTATCAATGATAATATCACCCTACTCGGAAATATCAGTTTTGGCTTATCACATGGTCATATTTGGGTTGGGTTAGTTTTGGGATTACCATCCAGGAAGGTACTCCCACCATTGTCGCCGATGGCCAAAAATATCATGCCTTAGTCCATATGATCAGAAATAATAATGTACCATAAAATTGTGCAACATTGGTTGTTTCTAAATATATTTTAAATTTTGTTATGGTAAAAACCTTTATCAAAAAGTGTCTCACATTTATCGAAAGGAAGTAAGCGAAGGAAAGTATTTTGAGTATTCTTGTTAATTTCGATATATCGATATTTTCGATATTACAACAAAATATGTGACACCTAAGGAAAGCAATGATTATTTTAGTGTAAGTAGTTTAACAAGCAGATGGGGGTTAGGGCAATTAGAAAAGATTCAATAGTTTAATATTTACCGGTATACGTATATTTTTGACATGCCCATTAATGACATACATTTACTTCTGGATTAGGCAGGTATGATCATGTCCAGTCAAGATTCAGGAATGAAATTTTCCCCAACTATTCTAAAATATTCATGGCTTCAAGCAGAACTCATTATGCTATCAATAAATCAACAATTTTAATTAATTTTCACAAAGTCACTCCTGAAAATTTGAATCGGCAACCGGCCAACGAATTGACAAAAATACAGTATCCATTTAAAAGATCAGGGCGAAAACACCTTTTTGGCGAACCTCATTTTTCTAAACACAATTACGTAAAATAATTGCGATATAACAAAACAGCTTAACGCAACGGTAAATCCCACTATAATTTAATCAGCATGGTTAATTGTTTGCCGTTGCATTTCTAAAGTTGAAATTGCCAAGAAGTGCGTTCGTAGTTTCGAAAATTAACAACGCGTATCGTGCCAACGTCTTAAAACCACCGCAAAGTGCAAACAATTGTGGTTAGTCTCATGGTCGTTTGGCGTTTAACTGCATATATGTTAAACATCTGTATACGATGGCAGCGTTCTGCCACCGGCAAACTACTACAACAAACACACCGGCTAACTTTTACTTTTCGTTTACTTTACATTGTCATCGTATGTACCGTTTTCGATTTCCTACGTCGCTTCCCGCATTCACTTTACTACTCAAGCCAAGCGCATTGTTTATTAGATATGCGTGTGCTGGTGCCGACGATGGTTGGCAAGTGTCAAGTTCTTGCGCATAATGCGGAATAAGTTGTAAGGTCTTGAATTATTTATAAGTGCAAAGTGTACTCGTATGGTGTGTTTATGATTGGGGGCAAGACAACTTTCGGATTTTATACAAGGCAGGCTTTTTCGTTATGCACATCTATCAAAAGCGACATAAGTGTGAAATACGAAACAAGTTTGTTCTTGACAGTCAACGCATATAAGTTCACTATTTTATGATTTATTTAAGTTTAACATTATTATCGTTTTTAATTATACGTCCCTTGTCTACACTGTCCGATATCGATTTGCTAAAAAGGCGTGTAGGTGTAGTACATATATAGAATATATTTCAGTTAATTGCGTCTTTTTCGGTTTTGTGTCGATAAATGTTGGAATCATCACATATTTTAATGTATATTGACCTCTTTGGGTCTTTCCGACATGGATATGTTTTTTTTTTATTTTACCGAGCATCGACTGCCATGCTCTATCAATTCTTTTTCAATGTAATTAGTCATATTAGAGGCTAACACTATTGATAAGAAGAAGAATTCGCTTTAATATGCATTCCCACCGAGAATCGAACCCGGAACCTCATGATCAGTGGTCATCGACCATACCACTGCGCTACAGTGTGTCAAACACTTGGCTGGACTAAGTATATGCTTTTTATTTTTATTTGTAAGTTTTTTGTATTGTTGTTATTTACAAGTATGTTTTGTGTTTATACAATTGTTTGTTGATTGGTGTGAGTTGTTGATGTATATGTTGTTGTTGTGGTTGAGAGTAGTTCTTGCAGTATGTGGCAGGTGTCAGTGAATTTGAATGTTGTGTTTGAAGTTGAGAGTTTGAAATAGTGTGTTTGTGTGTGTGCATGTTTGCATATGTGTGTGCGTGCGTGGGTGAGTGTGTGAAGTTGTTGTGTGAAAAATAATCACTGCGTAATGGCCGTCCCGAGGACTTGAACCTCGTCCGCTAGCGTGATACACCAAGGTGCCACCGACTAATTTGGAATTTTTGTGGCAAAACGCAGAAAAATCCAATTAACAGAAATTATTTCAATATGTACAATACGTACAATTTTTTCATACAAATCGGTATCAGACAGTGTGAGCGCCTTGGTAAATTATTTTGTAAATTGTATGATTTTTTTAAAATGGCCAACATATTTCTTCAGGCATCAATTATTGCCTAGAAAACTTCGAGTTTTCAGTGAGTGCTTACACCTAGTATTAAGAGTATACTTTGTCGATTCTCTATAGAGTTATAACACGCATAGTCAATATTCTGCATTTGGTCAAACCTTTTTAGACGTATTTTGTATTTTTTCCGTTTCAGGCAATTAACAAAGTTTAATGATTTATTTGATCAATTGACGCATGTATATATAGTAAATGTTGGCGTTGACATGTGCTACAAAGGCACGAAACCCTGCGGGCACATCAATCATTCTCTTTGGTGCAGACAAACCCTATGATGAAATATCCAAGTTGCGCCATGAAATGCCAATGTGAACTTGCCTGCAGAATGAGGTAAATAACATCTTCAAACCAGTGAAACTTATATAATTTCCATACCGAATCAATTCCTCTTGAGGTGAATGAAGTTCTAATTAATCGTGTTTCACTTTTTGCATATTGCTCTGCGCTTTGTTGAGCAGATTAATATTTAAATTTCGCGCCTTCTGTGCAAATGCATACGCCAAGTCAGTCCTTTTCTTTTCGGACCCTGGCACAAGTGTGAGTATATTTATGTGTTTTAATAAACGTTTCTTAAGTTTATCCCTATCGTTGCCTCTTGGCGGACGAAGCAGCCATGACTATTAATTTAGAGTTCGTACATATAATCGCGTGTAATAGAAATCGAATTAAAATCGTGAGACCTGCGCGAACACATGTGTAAAAAATTGAAATAATCGGTAATTGATAAATCAGAATTTTTTTCCACTTTGCGGGACATACCTAGACACGTATCTTTGATACATCAACAACATGAGTGTGAACAATGTGACTTGTGTATTGATTTGTTTTCTTCGAAGATAAGTGATTTAACTACTAGTGTTGACAACAAAAGTTTATATTATATATCTTGTGAATGGTATGGTCAAATTTGCAAGTTTAATAATAATTACTCAATAAGTTCGATCTCTTGTTTAAAAAAACATTAAAATGTTTCAGAAGATCAACTAAAAAAATTTAAATTGAGAGTGGCCGTTCCATTCTTGCTACATTCTTGCTAGTTGTTAAACCTAAGCAGATCCCACCATGGAACCCTCAGAAGTAGACATGTCAGACGATGATGAAATATCGATATTTTTCGAAATCGATATTTACAATTTTACGATATATCAATATCGAGATATTATCCTGAAAATATCGATATTATCAATATCGATCCTATCGAAACGCCATCTGTAAATTGATTTCCGCACTAATTACAGTTATCAACAATCTACAGTGATTATTAATACACATGGAATCTCGGATTTATATAACAGTGTTACTAATTTGTATCCGTGATTTAATAGAAAAACATAATACTATTATAAAATATAAAAACGTATTACTAATAATAATAATACAAATAGCGATCTACCAGTCTTTCCGCCAAATATCATAATTACAATAATACATAAAAGCAGATCAATGCAATACTATTGTGGCAGAAAATCGTTATTGATCTTAATCTCTTGGATACCAACAAATACCAGATCAAAACATATTATATAGTACTTATATGTGGAATAAAATTGCTAATTTTAAATATTTATTTAATTAAACTGAAATCATTAAATATTAAATCGATTTCTTTATTTATTAAGTTTAACTACAACTCATTTAGGTCTTGCCTAGAAACTATAATCTGCACCCCGGCGGTCTCTATGAGCCTTTAACATGATTTAAACTTAAACAAACTGCATCCCTGATTAACGGTAAACAGATGGCGGTTATGTCAGTGACATGTCAAAACGATATTTAAAATTTCGATATTGATATCTCGATATTATGAAAAATGAAATTATCGATAAATATCGAAATTTTGATGCAATGCAATGCCGATGGAAAAATGTTTTGGCTCGCAGTGTCCAATAATCAATTCTGTGAGCTCGCTCAGGTTTACCTGCGTAGATCGGGTGCAAGACGAGTGCCCTGTAATGAGCTGCCATGGAGGGCACTCCCCCTTTATTCAACGAAGAAGCGCTGCGCACAAATCCTCAGCAAAAGATGTTTGAGGTTACTTAAACTAGCCTGTTGCGCCACAATCAATTTGTCTGTCTCTCCCTAATACTACTTCTTATTGCACCTCTCAATTGATTCTGTCGGAGGCACTATCCTTTCTCTTTCAGTTAAATATAATTCTAAAACCAATGATTATTTATGCATCTTGAGATATAACTGCTTGGCAGTAAGACTTCAAGATAACAATATGAACTATTATTCTAACAGAACATGTTTGAAATTCATGTTAATTGGGAAACTGTTTGAAATTTGAAATAAAATTAATTATAATTGCAATATTCGACGTAAGTGCTATACATTATTTTATTAATATTTTACTGTTCCATAAGAAGTTATATCATAACAAAGTTTGAAGGTAATTTGTTGTAATAAGCTTCTTTTTTTAACAATTACACTTTTTGCAACACTTAAAATAATGGCTCGTGCAATTTGCGAACACGTTGATTAAGCACATTGTTGGAACAGTTTACAACAATTCATCAAATTGTCTTCTCGTGTGAAGATTCATTGAGTTTCTCACACAGTTTACATTAACAGCGGCATCTCGGCAAGTAGAAGAGCAGCTCTTCAAGCACTAGAATAACAGCATGTACTGAATGTGGCACGCTAGTGCAACGCATTAGGGTATTATCGCGTTATTATTCTAATATGTTGAACGCTCAATTTTGCGTGTGAGGTCGTAGGCGCTCCCGTAATTATTCCGCACAATTTCCTTGGGTAATCATTGCTTGCATTGCACATTGAATGCACGCACTCGCTCTCTCGGATAACGCTGGTAGTTATAATCAGCAAGAGAAAAATTTAAACAAGTTATTACAAAATGTGCAATAATATTATATCGGTGTTTTACTCTGTAACCCAAGCGCAAAATAACGTAATTTGCACGTACAGATAGATTGTGCAGAATTGTCCGCCATTTTTTTCAACTGGGCGATTGTAATGTGGCTATTTTTTACACTCTTCAGGAACGTGCAAGTCGCAGAAAGATGCTGAATAGAAATGTCGCTTTCATTAATTTTCTTTGACGATTGTTTAACGAGCAAAGTTTCACATTGCAATGAGTTTTAATTACGTTTTGTTTTCTTCGATTTATTACTTTTCTTTATTGAAGTTGAGGATAGAGGTATTTGATATATGAAATGTGATTAAATCTTTTTTTATATATTTGATAATTGCAATCGAGGTTAACAGTACGTATCGTATATTATACTGTTACCGGCTCTTGACTTCAGACTTTGAGCTTTTACTTCTAGCCTTGTCTGATCAATGTATTAGTACATTGGTCAGGGAAACACAAGCAGTTAGATTTGCATGGTAGTCGGACGAGACTCGGATAAACCATTTAATTTATCAACAAGAAGTTATCAGCAGTAATTTCAGTAGCAAATGAATTATCTGCCATTTATGAAAAACTTAATTCTTAGAAAAAGTTGTGAGGGCTTGCGTTTTCAATGGCACACATTTTGCGAGGGTGGATATAGTTTTGAGGTAATGACTAATAAAGGTAGACATTGCTCTTGAAATTAATTTAAGATAACAAAACATTTGAAATATATGTATGGGTAAAAGAAAAGTAATTGCATCTGATGAGGCCAATGCTCGTACCAGGATTGCAACCGGCCGAATAATGCTTTCTCAAGGGCTGGTTACTATCAGTGCTACGGTGAAATATAGAACGATATGGGTTGAATCACGAAGTGAAGTCTTTTTATACTGTGGCCAGTTGTATACAGTGGGAGTTCCAGCAGCCAGCTCCTTAATATCGTAGCCGGATCGGTCATCGTGGTTCAAATCAACGTTGGGCACTTCTCCGCGGGCTGACCATCGCGTGTTCACTTCTACGTCGGGCTAACCATCGTGAGGGCACTTCATCGTCAGCATTATAAAATATGAACGTTTGCTTTAATTATTATAAAAACTTGCAGTATTAATGATTATTACATTAACTACCAGATTCTTTTTGAATTTTTAAAATATCTCATATTTTTTGAAATATATGTAATTCTATTTACCATATGTATTTTGAAAACGGTGAAATCAAGGTGTTAACAACATTATAAATTACATTTTCATGTCAAATTTGGTATCATACCAAGCGGAATTTCAATCCACATTCAATGGAATCACTTTTATACCAATTAGTTTTTATTTAAACAATATTATTTCGATGATAAGCAATCAATAGAGCAGGCAGAGTAGGGCTTGTCGCTTCGGCCCTCGGACGGACATCGATGCTGGTAGAACAGTCAAGTTTGAGAGCAGGGCGTGTTGTAAAATTTTACTTCCACTGTTGGATATTTATCTACCTGCTCTCAAAATTGACGGTTCTACCAGCGTCGATGTCCGTCCGAGGGTCGAACCGACAAGCCGTGCCGCCGATGGTGAACTTACTACCTGCTCTATTGATTGCTTATTATCGAAATAATATTGTTTAAAAAAAAGTCTAATTAGTATAAAAGTAATTCCATTGAATGTGGATTGAAATTCCTCTTGGATTGATACCAAATTTGACATGAAAATGTAACTGATAATGTGGTATTAACATCTTAATTTCATCGCTTCCATGTAAAGAATATGGTAAATATAATTACGTGTATTTCAAAAACTATATGAGATATTTCAAAAATCAAAAAGAATCTGGTAGCTAGTGTAATAAGCATTAATACTGCAATTTATAATAATTAAAGCAAGCGTTCATGTTTATAGCTCTGGCGATGATACGCCATCCCGATGAAATTTTACGTCGATGATTAGTACCCACGATGGTCTGCCCGCGGAGATGTGCCCGACGTTGATGTGAACGACGATGAACAGCCCTAGACCCCTTAATATACTGAGAAGTGAGTACCTGCTGTATAGAAGGTAGCTAGAACGATATAGGAATTGCAATCCAGGGAATATATGTTGTTGCAGGCGGCGAAGTTGATGCCTCCAGATGATGTAACAATACTCCGCCACATATTAGCCGTTTATTTTAATTTTTAAGCAGATGTTTAGTTTAGTGAATGAGTAATTCAGTGATCCGCGGCTCCTAGGTTGCTGGCCATGTTTTTAAGATATTTGGCATATATAACTGCATCATGTTTTTTAAAATGTCGTTTGAGCATTTCATTGTTGGACAGTTCGGTAATTTACTTTTAATATAATCCAATGCATTTTCAGAAATTAACTCACATCAATGAATTATTACAATAGCAAAATACGTAACTTTCTATGCGCCATGACTACTATAGATAATCGAATTTCACGAATGTACACAATGTGCAGCGACTCACGAATTGGAATTGCTTCAATTAGTTGCTTCATGATGATGCCGTCCAAATCGGACTTGTTGATTGGTTTTGTGGATAATTATTCCCATCATCGTTTATTTACTGGTTGCGGCTATTAACTGGAATGTGAGTAAACGATATACTTTAGCTATACGTTTTAATTATCTTTAATTATTGAAAGCAATATATTTTCATTTTTTTAAATGTGGATTGCGTATTTATAAAGATATTTGGTACTGTTATAAATCATCAATTTTAAAAGTTTATAGTCCTCTTGGGTCTTTTAGCTGTGGAGCCACTTAGAGACGGCTTTTTTCTCATTATGCTAACATTACCCGCTTATTGCCGTTACGTAATCCGACTCCAGTCACGCTTGCAAAACAATGGCATAGCCAGTTCTACAAAGAGAGCGCGAAATAATTCTGCACATTTGTGGATGGGATCGTTGCTGGTTTGCCAGTTAGTTACACATCCAACTGGTGCGTCTCTGTGGCGAAACTCGTTGAAAATCATCCATAATTTTCTTGGAAAAAGTAGAACTTTTGTGTTGTGTTAACAGTGTGTTGTTTGGGAACTAATTTGCGAAAAGAAACAGATACTGATTTACCATAAGACGCCTGAACAGCCTCCAACAAAATTGATTAATATTATTCGTTAAAAATACATTGGCTTATTATAAATGTCTTCGATTTGAGTTGAGGAAAAATATATGATTTTAGAGTGGTCTTCTTCCAACTTAATGAAGAAGGAACTGAACTCTGTAGTCACCAACAATAAGCAGAAGACCTGTCCTTAGAGTATATCTTACAAAGCAGATGCGTATATCTCTTGGAACCCGTGCCGAACAGGACGTCAAGAGTGGCGTTCGTAGACAAAACGTTTGAAGAGGATTAATGAAGAAGCACCTTTTGATACAAAAGTCTCACTTAAGATACCTTACTCTCATTGTACCACTGCAATGTAAAATATATGGATTACAGAGGCCCTCGTATAGTGAGGAAGTATAACCAACGATAGCGCAGTCCGGCTGTTGTGAACGGCGAGGCAAGTTTGAGCCCCTTTTTTATATTTGTCGCCAAATTATCTATCTTTAGTCTGGCGTGAAGGAACTTTTGAACTGTTTAGTCTGCACCACATGTTTTTCACGTTTTTTGTAAGCCCTGAGTCGTCAAGTGGGTAATAAAGAGAACATAGAGGCACAAGACGCTCTTGGGGTAGGTTTATGTGGATGCATGAAGCGTTTGGCGCCTTGAGCGTTTAGAAAACATCATATCACGGCCAAGCGTAACGGCACATGCATGCCCAGCTGCATGTGTGTAGCTACGAGCAGGGAGACACCCTGTGGGCAGGAGAGAGTGAGACAGGCTGAGCGCGCCTCGAGGTATGATTGTAGGCTGTGTGCCCGACTTGGTATACCGCTGTTAGAGGGTGTTATCGGCCTTCTCCCGCTTAGAGATGTAGGCGGAGGTGGGAAGAAGGGTAGTTAGTTCGTAAGAATTTTGTCAAATAAAGTTTAGTCACATTTTTACTCCCGAAACATCTACTTCTCTCTTTAGCATCTAAAACAATTTGCATCGGACGGGTAGTCCACGAGTCCTGCTAAAAATAAAAGATTCGCCTTAATTCGCGGGTTGATGTTGCTGTTCGCAACACCGGCGGCTCAGTGGTATGTTAATTTTCAATTGACAACGATCTTTTAGAAAATATATCGATATAGGGTTTAGCCCAATTGCACAACTGTAGATGCTTACCGAGCAGAGGTCCCAGTTCTAATCCTGGTGGTTGATATCTCTACTTGGTCTGGCAACCGCATTGACATCTGTGGTTATCGTTATAGAATTTTTCTTCACAAAACAAATTCATATTCTCGCCGTACCCAGAGTAATCCTGAAAGAAACACAGGCAACTGGTCTATGAGAGGGCAGGAATTTATAACAAACTATAGTTCAGCCAAGTGCCTCAATGTTATGTTCATTGACAAATGCGCACAAGTCTATTAAATGAATTCTTGTTCTATATAAATCGTGCTGAAATTCCAAATTATTCCCCATGTCCCTTCATTTTCACATTCACTAGACCCACTTGCATCATATTAACTTGTAACATTGCAGGTTGACTGAAACAAAAATCGATCAATGAAGGAATAAGACTTAAACAAACAAAATTTGAATTATGCATTTTAATTCCAACAATCGTGGTTGCGCCGTGTTGGCTCCTCTTAACTTACTGCATTTACGATAGTATTCATATGCATTCTATGTGGCCCTAGTTATAAAATGGATTCATACTTATATTGTACGGTTTCTCTTTGAAATCCTAACGCTGAATTACTTACTAAAAGTGACGATTTTATACATGTAGCACAATGTTTTCACTCCAATGCTTTGTTGGTGCATTTGTACGCATGAAGCATACACATTTTTTTTTTACTATTTGTGTGCGATATTCTCACTACGTATTGACGCGCTAAGCGGCTTTGTTTTCTCACATTTTATGAGTTCACGTGTAGCATTTTGGGTCGGACATTAGTATGCTCTGCTGTTTCAAATGAATATCTCCATGCATGTAGGTGAATAAGCCACTTGCAGTGAAAATACAAAGACAAACTTCCATAAATATCATGAAATAAAAGGAAATATGACATATAATATTGAAGAGATGATGGGTGTTTCAAAATTATTATTGTTCACGAATTGACCAAGAGGTATGCATTAAGATGATGGTTGGCATACGTGCACGCCTTGAAATGGTTGGTGGCAATACTGTCGCAAATGCGGCGAAACAATTAGCGCAAGCCCTGCTTTTCTCTCCTCGCAGTCAGCACACCATGCACATATCACACCTTGCAAAAATCTGTTTATTTGTGTAACTAAGCAGGCGTACAGCTGCCACGAGGATCGAGAAAGGGACATGCTATAAATAATAAATGATATAAATAAATAATGAAATAAGAGAAAATATGAAATAAATCGCTTAAGTCTAAAATAGCCGAACAAATATATTAATTTATTTGAATTACTTTGAAAATATTTTCTATATTCCTAAAGTACTCTAAAAACGTTTTGAATTCAAGTGAAGTCAAAAAAATTAGTATCGCGTAAAAATCTTGCTTTTTATGTTATGTTTATTGTAAGAGATTTTAGAAAAATAACCAAAACGGTGAAATTTTAAAGATATCTGCATATGAATTAATGGCGTAATTATGATGAACATCCTGTGAAGTTGATCATTAAAAAATGAGTAGTTTTATTCAGTTAACACATCCAATGTTAATGTGTATGTTAATAACAAATTGCATTAACTTTTTGCTGAATGTTAACATTTCGCATCCACATGACATGCGGAATGCATGTCATGTGAATGATGAAGATGAACGTTAGGTGAAGTGATTAAATCTAAATTGCGTTCATAAGCGTGTGCTACTTATACTAATGTGGAAAGTACTGCTATTTATTAAAGTGATGCCCAGAGTGCTGGTATGCAATAGTAAAAACATGAATGCATGTTTGAATTTAACGATTTTATTACAATAATTGCGATTAATTTAATCTTCTATGAAGTATACGTATTATCTTAATGATATACAAAATTTTGATTTTCAACCACTGTGTCGCGGCACTTCTGTGTGATTTGAAATTATAGATATAATAAAAACAGAGTTATTTGAGCTTCCCATAATTTGTTTTTCTACTCCTGTTTTATGATAATAGTAAGTTGTGATATACAGGACTTACGAACATTGCACTGCCAAGTGAGTAAGTACGTTTTAACCTATCCTGTCGACGTGTACCGAACCTAGTATGTTTTTTCGTGGTTATTCTGCTGGCGAACTCGATAAAACCCTTTGGATTGGTCCCCGCGATATTACAACTCTCGGCGTAATAATTTTAAAACACGAAGGACTAAATCGGATTTTTCAATCCGATCATATGCTTAGCAAATCGACTTCCCAATTCAACTTTACGTGATATTTTTCAATTTTTGATTCTGTTCATTAGGATTTGTCTTCAAGAGGTCCGCACTTATATTCTTTTGTACTTGTTTATTAATATAAAAATAAATATTAAAATTTATCTTTAATTTCTCTCCTTCCACGATAAAATTCAGAGAAAATGAAAAATGTGCAAATGCCTCGATTTCTAATTTATATTAAGATGTATTTAATAAGAGGAATTTAGGGAATTTCAATTAACCGACTACAAACTTTCTCAATTTGACCTACCTTGGAAAATATCTCAAAACAAGTTTTTCCTTCTCTCATTTCACTGAAATTCCAGAATTCCACAAATTCTCAATTGAAGATGAAATAAACATGTTTCCTTTTAACTACTTTTTTTTGTATTTGCGGTTTCTGGGTACATTTTCAATATATTACTTTATTTTAAATATATCTCGAGTTCCAGTACACCAAACTTCATTAATGCATTATGTACGAGCGAGTAGGCCTAATTTCTGTTTCAATAATATTTTGACATCCCACAGAATACAATTACTGATCTGGAACGAACTATTCCTCAAAACCACATTACTTGATCGATCTATTCATCGAAATTGAAATTCTATTAAATATTTAGACCTGAACAAACTTCAAGTAAATAGAGTTGGATTTAAAAAAAATACGAAAGAAAAAATGTTGTTTCTGTCTGTGGTTATATATCACACTTTATTTATCTGGGTTATGTTTTGTAACAAAAAAATCAATTGAAATACAATTTCTAGGAATTTACAACGCAATAATTCGATAGAAAATTTAATTTATTTTAATTTTAAAATGAAATTACACTCTCCGGTGAATTCAAGTGCAGACGAAAAATATATGATCAAAAACTGCAAACCGTCTGGTTTTTAATACAAATTCTACTATTAATATGATTAATTTCTGCAGTTTAGTTAATAAAACATTTTCCCTTTTGGACACGAAATTTTAATCAAGCGTGTGCGCAAATTACTCATATTAAACTGGAACTCACCAAGGTTAATATGAAAAGCAGCTGAAGTAATCAAAATCTCACTCGTTCTGTCCCTTTAAAAACTTAGGTTTTAGTTTATATACCTAACTTTAGAAACTTTCAAGAATTACGTTTCTAACAAATGAATTTCTCTCTTTTATAGTTTATGCGGTGCGCTGTAATTAATTATCAAATTAATATATGCGATTTGCAAAATTTTGTAATTATTCCCTGATGATACACAGTTCTTAATTAATGACGTATATAACTTCACAATGTGTCGGTTTTTATTTCTAATAATTATGGCATAATATATGAAAAACGCAATACACCAAGTCGTAACGTGCATTCGATCAATTAGATGTATATAATTGGATAGTAAAACAGGCAGTAGACATTTATTTATTTGGGCAATGACGTTCTTATATTATTGATTCAATTTTTTTTTGGGTGCTGCCGGCGTGATACTAACCGGAGCAAGTGACCCTATGAAAGAACGAAGAGATTAGAGTTGTTTGGCTCACTTGTTGGGTGCTTTATATGTACACTAGGGTGTGTTCGCGCCCTCCTGGAACTACCAGTCCTGGGATATCGGGAGGACTTGTATGCATTATAATGTGTAACCCTCTTCTTCTAATTGTTCGTCTACCATCTTTTCGCCTAGGTTGCTCCTGATGTAATTCTCCATTATTTGCCAGGAGTCCTCGGTTTTAACCAGGAGAGCTAATCAATATTGGTCTGATTATAGTATACATTATACATTTTAGATTAAATTAACGACGATAGAAGTTTTTATATGCATTTTTTATAAAATGCATTTATATGAAGTGACTACAGAGACACCTGTCTTATGCGGAAAGACATAGGACCAACCATTTAATTCGTTGTTGACAGATTTTTGTATACATTAAATAAATCACGTAAACCAACAGACCTGGCAAAAATTCCTTGGTATTACAGGATCCATTCACGAAAGGTTTCGGCAGCTTTCATTATAATATATAATCAACAACCTTTTTCCACCACATAGTGGTGTAAGGGATTAGTAACTTTCTCCCGGCCCAATCCGGTCTCGCTACTCTCTGTGCATATGGGTTTTTTTCCGGGGACCATTGCAAGCGAATCGCCCAACCTTCGTTCACGTTTTTACCGCGGACGGCGCGCCGCAGCCGATTGTTGAGTGGTCACCCATTCAACGCCCAGCTACGTCCGACGTTGCTTTACTGCGGTGATCTAACAAGTACCGAGCTCCACAACGCGGCAAGGCGCCGCTTTTCATTGTAATATAGTTCCTTATTAGACCGGCGTATATCGATAAAAGCAGTATGAGTGCGATGGACAAAAGAACAATGGCCCGGTCAAGATGCGGATCAGAGGAGCAAGGAAGGGAAGTATGGATGGGAAAAGAATGCATGACGTGTGTGTTGTGTCAGGATGGATTAGATACTTGGGAGCATATGGCGAGGGAGTGTATGGCTGTAAATAAGAGATGGAAAAATGGATATGACTGGAAAGTCGGAAATGTTATAGAATGGTTGGGGGAAGAGGGGGAGAATGTGGCTATAATTAAGAAAATTATAAGAAAGAAAAATGAGCGTAGAAGCGCCATATCAATGGGTGGGTAGATAATT
>JAODAC010003284.1:1446-34750 GCA_027575185.1 Mimaenictus wilsoni
TGTCAAATGTTTCTTCAACTTTGAAGAGCAGTTGCGGTCTTATCAAATATCTTACCGATGTGCGAAGACACATATATCAAGCAGTAACTCTTCTTCTTTCTTTTCATATCGAGAAAATGTAATTATTTTAATTAGTTTAGCTAGAAAATTAAATTTTAAAGCAAATATCTTAAATCTAAAAACTTTAATATCAAACGTTTTATTAACTTTGGAGACAGCAGCGCTTCTATCAAATTCCTCATCGATTTGCGAAATCAAATATTTGAAGTAGTAACTTTTCTTCTTTCTTATGCCATCGACAAAATCTAATTATCTTAATCAGTTTAGCCAGAAAATGAAACCTTCTAAGAAATATCATAAATTTAAAAACATTGATATCAAATATATCTTCGAATTCCAAGAGTAGAAGCACACTTACCAAATATCTCACCGATTTGCGACTATATTATTTCATGTAATAACTAATCCCCTTTTTTTTCCGATCGAGCAAATGGAATTATCTTTATTAGTATGTCCAGGAAATTTAATTTTTTAAGAAATATCTTGAATTTTAAAACGTAAATGACGAATGATTATTCAATTTTGAGGAGCAATAATGCTCTTATCAGTCTCATATACTCGTGTGCAAACTCGTGGGCAAACGCACCCACAGAATACTACGCATTGACAGGTGCGCGACTCGTGCGTAACTTCTGATCGTGCGTAATAAGCAATTTACTGCTTTTGTTACGTAATATGCTATAAAACCATTTCTTTAAATTATGATTCATGCGAATGTATACAAAAATTAAGAAAAGTAAGAAATATCAGATGCTTCAACCATTATACTAAATTTTTCTAACTCGAAAATGTCCTAAAAAGTCCACTAAAAATTTGTATTCTGCTAAATCCACAAAAATGAGAAAATACCTAAATTACACAAAACGTTCACAAAATTTGAAAATGTAAATAAGTACATAATTATTCATTCAGTTCCCTTTCCTTAAATCTTTGTAGTTTTCGTTTTTTTCCTCATTAGTAATGCTTTCTTATGATAATTATTATATTTATGAGTAATTTTAGCAAATTTAAGGAAATATGAATTGGAAATGGTTTCAGGTTACCAAATTTTCCAATCATCCAACGAGAAAATTACTATAATTGTTCACTTTTCTTGGCCGGACGCATGATTATTTCAGTAGAAACCGAAACAAAACACTGAAAGTAACTAGGTAATTGCTTAACTTGAGGCAAAAGACCCTATCTTTGTTTTTGTGAGTGATTTTTTGTTGTTTGCTGGTTGGCGTGGTCCATTATAAAGTCAATACAACACAGCTAATGGGCTGCATCAAACATGCTAAGTCAATAATCTGTTCATACACTGATGGTTCAGCTCGTCGGGCAAGTTTGGCCAGTGCCCGATATTCCCAAACCCAATATCCGGCTTATTGTTTTGTCTATCCAGGTCTCTGGTTGAATAGCGCGTATTTCGCAATCACGATATGTGCGTATCATGTTCATTGTTTGTCCAGCGTGCAAACAGCATATTTTGCAACGTGTTTTACACCAGTCTGGCAGGTTGCCTGCCTGCCTATTAATTGATAAATTTATTCACCCGGAAATTTTTCACGATAAACATGCTACTCTCAGAATAAACGGTGGCAAATTGACGCATTGAAGATGCATTCAATTGCGTACGCTGAAGCGCATGTTAATTGAAAAAGTTATTAAGAAAATTGCAATTGCCGTGCGGTTGGATTTGCCACGCGTGCATGTAATCCAGATGACTTTAATTGAGCCGAGTTTAATTGCTTTATTTACATATCCGGTTCGTATACAAGTACATTTTATATGTTTTATACGTTTTTCGACGTCTGCGTATTCCATATTTGCGTGGTTAACAATATATGACGCACCTGGTGGCCGCGGCCGGTCGGTATTGGAAAGCGATAGGCTTGAAGTGAGGTTACGTTTGCGCTGGCAGGCGTTGACTTATCAAACGTATTAAAAAAGCACTGAGCGCTTATCATTCGCATCTCGGAAAGTTACGAGTGGGTCGTGCTAAACGGTAGGTGCTAATAGCGCGTTTGCTGTCGTTTCGTAAAAATATTAAGCAAATACGAAGCGCCAACGAGCGTGCTAAAAGCGATTTATCAACGCGGCTAAAAACCGCCAACAGCTGATTGTGAGGCCGAGTGAAACTGAAAACCCACCGACTGCTCACTGAATTCGCTTCGATAAGGCGTCAGCACGAATTGATAAGACGCACATAAATACCAAAATTATCATAGTGAATAAAATAACATTAACTACTTTATAGAAACAAAAGAGGAATCGTTAATCCTTGTATTTAAGTTATCGCAAGTTTGGTTAGGTTAGGTTATGTTAAGTTAAATTAAGTTAAGTTAGAATAAAGCTAGTTATTTTCAGAATAACATTTACGTTAAGAAAAGATGAGTTTATATAGATCCAATGAAGAATTTTTGTTTAGGAATGTTCATAACGAGATTAAAAGAATTCATACTCTTGACAGAGGCAGTATGGAATCTAAGGATTAAGACTGTGCGGTTTCAAGGGCTAAAGCTGGGCGTGGCTTCGATGGATTGCCATTTTCATTGGTTCTGGTTAGAAGGAACGATTAAATTTCTTTTTGTTTATATATTATTTTTGTAGTTTCAAAGATTAAGTGAGACTTACAGTATTGTCAAAAATTAATCAGGAGAAAGGTAATAAATACTATAATAAATACTCTTGACAGACCTTACACTAGGCGTGGCCTCGGTCAATTCATGCAACTAGCCTGTTTATGTTTTATTTTGTATTTGTCCAGATTCAGTAAGCCTATTTATCCTGCCATTTGTGTTTCCCTTGTTGCCCGCACCACCCCCATATATTTTTTATTAATCTTCCGGTTTCCAGTTTGCGAAAGCCCCTCCTCGAATATTACCATTTTCCCATAGTCTCCTCTCCTAATTTCCAATAATTTTCCAATATAGTCCGGAGTAAATAATATAACAGTAAAGTAAATAATCTGACAGAAAGTAAAAGTAAAAAGCTTAACTACCAGGTAGGTGTGGCCTCGATGCATTTTACGTAGTTGTAGCAAGTATGTTAGATTAATCTATCTTTTCTTTAATATATTAAATAAGTCCTGCTAATAATAATGTGTATATTTTTCTTCTTGTTAATTGTATTTTTTAAAGCATCATGAGGCACAAAGGCGTGGCCTCGAAGGAATAGATGCTCATTTTAGTCAAAACAGTGCGGTTTCAATAGAAAAAAAGGTTAAAATTGGGTACCTTTTAAACAAGCAAACCAATGAAAAACCCATCAAAAGGTGGACTGGACTCACAATGAGCAATTCCAGAATGTGGAAAATCGTTACTTCTCACTCCATTATACAGAAGGCGTTCCGCCAAAACAGTTATCGAGAATTTCCCTTTGTCGCGTGGGTGGCTGCCGTGGATTTGCTTTGTTCGCGGCACAAAACAAACCCGGCGCACTTCTTCAACGCGTACACGAAGAGATGTGCTTATAAGCAGTGCAATAATTTCCAATTAAAACGTAACACACACACTTGCACATTTACATACCCTCACTTACGCCCAAGCTACTGATAGCAGCCGTCGCTGGAACTTCTAAGCACTTTGCGAACTTTAAAAGACCACAATTGCGCCATTTGTATGCCCGGCCAACTCTTTTCTGCCGAGCATATTACTCGAAGGCATGAAATCAATTTCAGTTTGGTTTGCGGCCCGATGTGTCGCCACGTTTTGCGGGGACCGCATTCAGCTTGCGTGATTACCAACCGTTCCGCATTTATCGCGGAATATTAAAATTAATTTCATTAGCTCAGTGCTTTTTGCTGCTCGAACAGGCCGAAGCAATAAATTAAACAGCCATATATACGCGTTTGCCTGCCGGGAGAGAACAGTAGCAGGCCAAGAACCGCTGTTTTTTTTCCTTTCTGTGCCTTTGCTGACTTACGCTGTTTTTTCTTTCTTCATTTTTTCTCTTGTCAGGCATATTTTCGATACTATCTATTTCACACTTGACGCTTTCTGAATAAGTGGCTAACTAGCGTAGTTCTCGGTGTTTTGACACGTACTGTAGATGCACGGGTATTTCATGGAAATATGATGAATGTCTGCGTGTTGATCATAATAGTATGCAATCGAGCGAACAAACGGACAAAACGCTTCGTGCTTCGACGACCTGCCTTTATCTGCGATCGTCTGTTTCGAATTTCATTAGGCGCGATGCATTTTTCATTTGGTTAGGCATCTTGACATACAATCTTTGTCTATCAAACATTAACACCTTCGTTAGGATTTCAAACGGCCTGGACGTTGGTATAACTCATTTGTCAGCCTTTACCAAATTTACATTTTCACAGTTTTTTATGTGTTACAAAGTGACCATTAGTTCGTATACATTTTTGTTTATATTACGTGGATTTGCCTAAATTGTACCCAGTTTTAATTTTTTTTTTTAGTTTACCGAGCATCGACTACTATGGTCATTAGCTCTATTCAATTCTTTTTCAATGTAATTAGTCATATTAGAGGCTAATACTATTGATAAGAAGAAGAATTCACTTTACTATACGTCACTACCGAGAGTTTTAATAATTAGTTTTAGAATTCTTCAGTATAATCCTAAATCATATATTAAGAGAATTTCGTGGTTAAAAGGTTCGAGAAAGAAGCAAAATTAGAAATTTTGAAAGAGACCTGATTTAAGAGCATGTTTCTTAAATCGTACCGCACTATTCCTAAATTGTACCAGTGAGTAAATTAATTTTCGCTAAGAAACCACGATTTTAAGGCATCAGAAATATTGAAGTGTGTACAAATTAATGGAAAGTAAAAAGTGGTACGACTTAAGACAGGTAAAACTTAGGCCATTGCCTAATTACCTACTATTTTGATGTTTATATCTTTCAAACTATAGTTTAAGGAAATCATAAGAATTTTTCAAGAAAACAAGATTCAAGGCCATGTATCTTAATTCGGACCACCCTATTTCTAAATAGGGGCCACTAAGAAAAGAAAAAGGTAAAAATGCAGTTTGAGAACATATTTAGAACCTCGTCGATTTTAAAATTTGTAGAAGCTATGAGAACCTATGAAAACAGGTACGACTTTGGCTAACTTACTTGCTAATCTAATTTTTAAGTCTTTTAATAAAAATTTAATAGAAACACATGATTACTGCTTGAAAATTAAACGATTTAAGGCCATGTTTCTTAATTCATACCCTACTCTTCCCAAATCGTACCATACCACTGTCTAAACTTATTTTCATGATTTCTGACGGGGTTTCAAAGCAACACAGATTCGGAAGAGAGAATAAGTTGATTGCAAGTGCAGCTAGTACGACTTAAGCCTTCGAACGATTTAAGTATTCTGCCTCAGCTTACTTAATCATCAACTTTAGAGTCGTTCAATCTAAATTTAACAAAATCTTTGTATTCAAGAATATCTTACTAAAATTTTAATATCCTTAATCCAATTGGCAAATAGCCAAACCGCTAACAAGAACTCAACACGCCTCAACTTTCATTTTATCTTTAGATTCTTTGATATTTCCTCATACGAATCCACCACATTCGAATTCACATATAACTCTTATAACTCCTCGAATATTTATTCGTGTCTGCGAAGAATATTATAAATTTCGATAGGATTAAGCATAATATGATCGTCCGAGTCGTCGTTGTCGTTGAGGTGTTCGCTTTTGATCTGTTCCTAATTTATCGAAGCAGCGGTGTGTCGTCGCTTTGGCGAGATTAACGTCAGCTAATTAATCAACGCACTAAACACAAAACGACACCCACCAGTTGTTGGTTGGCCAAGACCTGACAGATCGAGTCGATGACAAGACAGTCGGCTAAGAATATCCCTCTTGTGACGAGCGCGAACAAAGTGAAATGGAACCGATAAAATGAAAGAAAAGACTGCGGTGGAATCGAAACCCCGTCTCGCGTAAGTACATAGTGGACGGCTTCACGGTTTGACTTAAGCGCATTACGATGATTCTTGCTCTTTGGATCGACCGGATGGACGCATGGAAAAAAAAACCGTAAGAAAATCCACGCGCTGTAGAGCTGAAGATTTTAATGAAAGAGTTGTGCACCAGTCTACACACGATGATACAATTATCGACTTGATGACCTATTAATGAGTGTTTACTCAGTTGCTGTGGAGATTATATGCCGTAGAGGTTTGAGCATGATACGTTCCACATTTTGCAGTAGCTTATTATTATCATAGATTGATGCATAGATGCTAGTTAAAGTTTGAATAGGAATGGTGTGTGGGAAAGGGGGGAAGTGCGTGGAAGGACCAAAGGAAGCTGGCTTACTGGGGGGTTGAGCTATCAGACTTAGTAGTGAGACAGCTGATGGTTGAAGGAGCCTTGGAAGAGCGTGTAAGGAGAAGGGGTGAAGAGGTTGAATACCAGACTTGTCAAAGCAAAATAAGGGAGAGTTCATACAACCCGCAGTACCATCGTGTTCAAGCTCTGGAAGGTAGGTCTGACTATGTGGATAGTAAACGATTGAGCCCAGAAGAGAAAAGGTTGATGGCAAGGGCGAGATGTGGAACGGACGAACGGGGCCGAAAGGTATGGATGGGTGTAGAGTATATGAGATGTATGGTGTGTGAGAATAGGGTTGATACGTGGGAACACATGGCGAGTGAATGTATGGGATTGAAGGAAGAATGGGTCCAAGCTATTGATTATGAGGGTGAAAGAAGTATGAAAAGGTGGCTGAATGTGGGAGGGGAGAGGGTGGCTATGGTGAGGAGAATAGTACAAGAGAAAAACCAACGGTGAAAGCGAAGAGATGGGATGCAGGAGTAGGTAATGTAGTATACTAAACTTAGTCGTTGAGGTATGTTTTTTTTATTATTTATTATCTACCATTTTTAATATGTAACTCCTAGTTAGTGTATGTTATAGCTTTTAATAATTTGTTATGACTATGATAACGTTTGTCAACTTTGATAAGTTGTGACGCCCTTATAGAAGACCCAGAGATTTAGCAGTGACTTTATTCGAAGCAGGCACTCTTCTTCTTTCTTTTTAGGTTGATGGAATACTATTATTTTTATTAGTTTAGCTGGAATATCGAATTTTACACAATACTTTTTACAAAATGTTTCCAAAGGTTTTTAAAAATTACAAAAATGTTAAATTTAAATAGCTGCAACGTCTTCAGTAGAATACTCTGAGATATGGGGCTGACTTTTTTCGATACATCAACTCTCCGTCTTTCTTTTTATATTTATAGAATAGTTTTATCTTTATTAGTTTATCTGCAAAATGCAATTTTCTAAACGTTTTTCCAAACAGCTTCCATAAGACTTCGCTAACTTTAAGATCATGCCAACTTTGAACCGCAGTAAAGCCCTTATTAAAAGGCCTAGAGATTTAGGAGTCTCTTTCGTAGATACAGGAAGTCTTTCTCCTTCCGTTTACATCGATTGAATATTATTATTTTCATTAGTTTAGTAGGAGTATACAATTTTTCGGAACAATTTTTCAAAAACGTTGCCAAACGTTTTCGTAAAGTTCCAAGCATTGTCCAATATCAAGTGCTATAATGTCTATAATAGAAGGCCCCGAATTCTGTAGATAACTTTATTCAAAGCAGCAACTCTTCCTCTTTCTTTCAGCATCGATAAAATATTATTATTTGTATTAGTTTAACTGGAATATGTAATTTTATAAAACAATTTTCCGGAATGATTCTAAATGTTTTTTTTGATAACTTCTAAACTTTGCCAAATTTGAAAAGCAGTAACGCCCTTATTAGGAAACCCAGAGATTTAGACGTATACTTGTTTAAAGCAGCAACTCTTCCTCTTTCCTTTTGTGTCGACTGAATATTATTATCTAGATTAGTTTAGCTAGAATATGTAATTTTATAAAACGATTTTTCGGAACGCTTCTACGTACATTTTTGAGAAACTTTCGAGCTTTTCCAACTTTGAAGTTCTGTAATACTCTTATTAGAAGACCTAGAGATTTAGGCGTATATTAATTTGAAGCAGCAACTCTTCCTCTTTCTTTGAGCGTAGATAAAATAATATTCTCTATATCAGTTTAACGGGAATATGCAAGTGTATAGAATGATTTTTCCCGAACGTTTCCAAATATTTTTTGAAAATCATCCAGGCTTTGTCAACTTTAAAGAGCTGTAACGTCCTTATCAGATCTCAAAGAGATTGGGGGGTGACAGTATTTGCAACAGCAACTCTTCTTTTTTCTTTGCATGCGATTGGAATAATATTATCTTTATTAGTATATCTGGAAAATGCAATTTTCCGAAACGTGTTTTTAAATATTGTAGTGAGTATTTCCGTTTAAGGTAAGGCAATGATGCAACATTTAGCAATTTTCTTCGACTTTTCATGATCGATTGTTGTTTGTTTACGAAACCAATTGACATTCAACATTAGGAAAATATTAAAATGTTACCAGCAAGCACGAAACACCGTTAAACTAGAAACTTTGGCTGGAGCCATTAAACACGCTTGTAAAATTCAATGACCGATTACTTTCTCTCTCAATGCGATCATAAATTATCGGCGTGAGCTAGCCTTAACTTAAATATCACACAAGCAAAACAATCACATTTTTGTACCGAGCATCACACACTCATACATACAGTCACTCCTTCACACATGCCTAAACAAACGCACTCACTCACCAACACCTAGAACGCTCCGAATAATTGCGTGCAATTTGCACTGCACCAACGCCATGTTTGTCACACATTATGCTCACAAGAAGAGCTAAAGACGCGCGACGCATGCATGCACAAGAACGCGCCTAGTAAGTGGCTTTACTCAAGTTCTTCGATCGCGTCATATAGCAAAGTCAGTTCTTGGGCTTCGATGATTTCATGCATTACGATACACAAGCGCGCATTCTCTGCAGCGCGGGCTGCGGCTGCGACTTTAAATTTAATATCGTTTATCACCATTAAGCATGCCACACGCATTTCGCTATAAACAGTGTAAACGGTGTTGCATTACATCACCTTTTGCGATAAGACGTTATGGCTGCGAACGGGCGAACGCTTAATGCGCTCAAGCTTATAGGTTATATTATAAACCACTCCAAGTATGAGGAAATATGGTGAGAACATTTAAACTTTGCTGTGTTTTCTGAGTTTCAGATATTGTTGAAATAGTCCACATATTTGCTAGATTTTTTCACTCAACTTACTCGAATAGTAATTTAATACTAATGCATTTTGTGTTTTATAAAAGGCTAAAGGTTATTTATCTGCCGAGAGTAGTCATAACACATTTTCATATTGAAAAACAGATAAACTAGGGAAAAATAAAGTGATGATCATTTAATGAAAATATGCAATTGAAAATATGTTAAAAGCTCGTTTGTTTAATTTTCTATTCTTCTATTTCTATTTCTTATAAATGTAATTGATTGTTTCATTTTATGAAATTTGGATTTTTTAACAAATTGCATTTGGCAAATGCAGGTTTTAATTAAAGTTGCGGTAAGGAAATTTTGAAGTAAAATCACCAATATTTCTACTTATGCTTAGTCAATTTCAAAAGATTGTAAAGTCCATATTAGTATGAATTTATTCAAAGCAACAACCCTTCGTCTTTCCTTTTAGTTAATATTATGTTATTAGCTATATTAGTTTCACTGGAAAATGTAATTTTGTAAAACATGTTTTCGAAAATTTTAAAATTGTGTCAACTTTTAAGGGTTAATTAACCATAAAATAATAACCCTTATTAAAAGTTCCAGAGATTTAAGTGATTCATTTGCCGAAGATTTATTTCTTCCTTTTTTCCTATTGCATCAACAGAATATTGTTATCTTGCTTATTTTAATTTGAAACTAAAATTTTCCAAATCGTGTTATTGAAATTTTCCAAACTTTTTCAATACTTTCTCAATTTTAAAGAGTTGTAACGCTCTTATTACAAGGCACAGAGATGTATGTGTTACCTCGTTTGAAGCAACAGCTCTTCTTCTAAATATTTACTGCAATGGCATATAATTATATTTATTAGTTTAGCTGAAATATGCAATTTTCCAAATAGGGTTTTTAAAATTTTCCGAATTTTATCAACTTTAAGGAGTTGTAACGCGCTTATTACAAAGCACCGTGATTTATATGTGACCTCATTTGAAGTAACAACATTTCCTCTTTCTTTCTACGTCAATGCAATATTTTCATCTTTACTAATTCAACTGGAAAATGCAATTTTCCAAATCAAGATTTTGAAATTTTGTATAGTTTGTCAATTTTATAGAGTTGTAATATCTTTATTACAAGGCCTAGAAAATTATGTGCATCTTCATTCAAAGAAGCAACTCTTCCTCTTTTAGTTTTCTTCAATATGATACTATAATATTTCTTGGTATAACTAGATAATTTAATTTTCTAAATACTGTTTTTGCAAGTTTCCAAACTTTGTCAATTTTAAAGGGATGTAATAGGGGCGTTACGTAGTGTCAAGATTAATGTATATCCTTATTTGAAGCAACAACTCTTCCTCTTTCTTTGAACGTCAATAGAATATTATTATACTTATTGGTTTAGCTGGAAAATGCAATTTTCCAAATAGTGAATTTGAAAATTCCCAAACTTTGTCACTTTTAAATGGTTGTAACGCCCTTATTACAAGGCCGACAGATTTATATGTGACCACGTTTGAAGCAACAACTCTTCCTTTTTCTTTGAACGTCAACAGAATATTATTATACTTATTGGTTTAGCTGGAAAATGCAATTTTCCAAATAGTCAATTTGAAAATTCCCAAACTTTGTCACTTTTAAAGAGTTGTAACGCCCTTATTACACGGCCGACAGATTTATATGTGACCTCGTTTGAAGCAACAACTATTCCTCTTTCTTTTCGCGTCTATTGAATATTATTATCTTTATTATTTTATTTAGAAAAGGCAATTTACCAAAACGTGTTTCTATGACTGATAATTTATTTTCTACCCAGGTTTCATTTCAAACTTATTACTTCTTAGTTTTATCAATATTAAGTCAGTTTATAGGTTAATATCCTAACAACAAGTATTAAAATACTTTAAAAACCCAATTTTAACCACTCAATTTTAATTATACCATCAAGAAACGCATTTAATTACTTAAATTTTGCTATAATTTGACCAAATATCCCATTAAACTAATCAAAACTGTTTTATTTTATACATAAATTTAATAAAGATAACCAAACATCAAATTACGTTTATAAAAAACCTACAAAATGTAAAATATAATAATTTTAAAGTCGTGAATACTTCGAAAATATCATCACAAAATAATTGCCGCAATTTCAGTTTCTCCGAAAGTACTCGAGCTAACAAGATTTGATTGAGACATTAATTTAATTGGTAGTATATTGTACGTGCCGCACAGCTCGCTTTATCTGATTGTTTGTGAAATTTGTAAAACTTTAATTATTCCAATTATCGTTACATCACACCGACCGCGTACAACACTTGCTTGTGCGAATGCAACAAGCTGTGCGCGAGCTGCTCGCAACGCAATTAACATTGTCCGAAGGAACGAAACGAACCAGCGAGACAAGTTGGCACACTGCTCGGACGAGTTAATGCTCTGCTTAAGTCATTAAAGGATGATTGCATTCAGATTTAATTAAATTTACAAACAAACTCGCGGCGTGCACGACAAACAATACGTGTACATTTAAATTTGGAGTTTTGTTGTTATTTTGTTGTTGTTTACGCAGATGCGCAAACAAGGAAGCGTTGATACGCTGCTTAATAGTGTATTGTGCATAAATATATTTTAACAGACATTAGTGAACAATGGGCAGTACCTAATCTTGTAATATGGTCCAGTTGCGAATGTTGATGAATAGGTCATGATGTCGCGGCAATTAGCCAAGAGGTCCGGGCTTCCAAATAAAGTCGTTATCGGCCGGATTCTTGGTATCGCGACGACATGCGCCATTAGGAGATAAGTCATTAGCATGTATCTTTAGGTTTAGAGTTAGAAAATAAAGTGAGTAGTCATGTGGATTTCATCGTGGTCACATCGTACCCTCCTCCATCTCTGCACTCCGCTGTCTTGCTACCAGCGTCACGGGCTCGACTTAGATATTGTCGTTGCTCAGTGCAAGAACTTGTGCTCGCGGACCTGCACATCATCTGCAGCGTACGCACACCGAGCATACAGTTGTCTTGTTCTTATTTTTGGATTTTAGGGATTTTTGCTTGTTTTTTTTTTGTTGACCCATTTTATACTTTGCAATAATTAGCGACACATTGTTTATAATCAGGACTTTTTAAAATAAGAGGAGGTTCCTGAGTTGTCAACTTGGACTTTTTCTCGATCTTTTATTTTTCTCGACTATTTATTCTCGACCGAGTATAATTGTTAGATAACTTTATTTGATCCGAAATAGTGTTTTTCAAGCTTTAACTTTTTTGTGTTGTATTTTTGTGTTAATAGGTGTTGATTTTAGTGGTAGGAACTTAGCAGATAGTGTACAATAGCGAATTAAAGATATTTTCTACATAAAACTAAAAACGTCTTAATTTTGGTGCTAACAGTCGATTTTAAACTATTTTATAGATTATTCATCTTGATTTTTGAAAATTGTCTCAATTTTTATGTACCTCTTATGTACTCCGGAGCCTCTCCTTGTTTGATAAATTTATTTCATCTGATGTTAAGGAAAAGTTTAAGCTTCAATTATTCTCGACCGAATATAATTGTTAGATAACTTTATTGTATCCGAAATAGTGCTTTTCAAACTTTAACTTTTTTGTGTTGTGATTTTTGTGTTAATGGGTGTTGATTTTAGTGATAGGAACTTCGCAGCTAGAATGAGCAGCGAATTAAAACTATTTTCTGTATAAAAGGAAAACGATTGATTTTAACCTATTTCATGTGATTTTTGAAAAGTATCTCAATTTTTGAGGTATCATTTTAGACTTAACAATAATTAGCAACAAAATGTTTATAATCAACGTTCTTTTTTACAATGGGAGGCACCAAAGTCTAACCCTCAGATTTTTCTGAAACTATTTATACTCGAATGAGTATAATTGATATATATATATCTTTAATTGACCTGATATATTGCTTTTTAAAGCTGAAACTATTCATAAAAATTGTTGTCTTGTTCTGAGTTTTGCATGTTTAGGTTAATGGGCGATGATTTTAGTGGTAGGAAACTAGCAGATAGTGTACAACAGCGAATTAAAGATATTTTCTATATAAAACTAAAAACTTCTTAATTTTTGGTGGTAACAGTCGATTTTAAACTATTTTATAGATTATTCATCTTGATTTTTGAAAATTGTTTGAATTTTTATGTACCTCTTATGTACTCCGGGGCCTCTCCTTGTTTGATAAATTTATTTCATCTGATGTTAAAGAAAAGTTTAAGCTTCAAGCCACATTCTTGAAGTTTAAACTTTATTTTTCTCGACTATTTATTCTCGACCGAGTATAATTGTTAGATAACTTTATTTTATCCGAAATAGTGCTTTTCAAGCTTTAACTTTTTTGTGTTGTGATTTTTGTGTTAATAGGTGTTGATTTTAGTGATAGGAACTTCGCAGCTAGAATGAGCAGCGAATTAAAACTATTTTCTGTATAAATGGAATACGATTGATTTTAACCTATTTCATATGATTTTTGAAAAGTATCAATTTTTGAGGTATCATTTTAGACTTAACAATAATTATCCAAAAAATGTTTATAATCAACGTTCTTTTTTACAACGGGAGACACCAAAGTCTAACCCTCAGATTTTTCTGAAACTATTTATACTCGAATGAGTATAATTGATATATATATATCTTTAATTGACCTGATATATTGCTTTTTAAAGCTGAAACTATTCATAAAAATTGTTGTCTTGTTCTGAGTTTTGCATGTTTAGGTTAATGGGCGATGATTTTAGTGGTAGGAAACTAGCAGATAGTGTACAACAGCGAATTAAAGATATTTTCTATATAAAACTAAAAACTTCTTAATTTTTGGTGGTAACAGTCGATTTTAAACTATTTTATAGATTATTCATCTTGATTTTTGAAAATTGTTTGAATTTTTATGTACCTCTTATGTACTCCGGGGCCTCTCCTTGTTTGATAAATTTATTTCATCTGATGTTAAAGAAAAGTTTAAGCTTCAAGCCACATTCTTGAGGTTTAAACTTTTCTTAAAAATTACTCACATACTTATATTAAGTATATGAAAAAAAAATAAAAAGGCGAAGCTGTATATCAAGAAAAAAATTCTCAGATGACACGTGGAAGAAGGAAACCACCCATCGAGTATGTGTGCGAATTCGAATTCGAGTACGTCTTGCCAGTGCCAGTCTGGCTTTCGCACGATAAATAAAAATGCTGGAAATCGTCGAATTGCATGCCAACAATGGCCGAATGGCGGATCGCGAGTTATACGAAAACGAACAAAGTTTTCTTGTGCTCTCGCTCGATGCACGTTATACTGGTTTGTGTCCGCTAACTAGACGTCCGATTCAATCCCCCCGTGCTCGTTGCTCGTCGTGCGCAGTGTGCGAGTAACGAATTCTTATTAAATTATCAGTTGTTTTTGTAAATAATTGCCTTCGTGGTCAACGATATAAACCGTTTCGACGGCCTGCTACCAACACTGTACTATGGCCATTGCACACATTCACTGGTAGAGACTTGAGACTTCTGCAGGAGAGCACACAGCAAGAAGGAAAAATGAAGACGAGGAAAAAAATCGGTAACTGCTCTTCACGGAGAGTGTGTGGCAATCGCAAGTCGAGTGGAAGTTCACTAATACGATATAAATTACCATGTACCCAGTTAGTACATCAGCCGGGGCTGTAATTATCTTGTCTGCAAAGACATCTTTCCATTTTTAGAGAGTGAAGAATGTATTTTCTTGTTTATTGCCTGTGAGACGTAAGGAAAAAAGTCGAAGTTTCATAATTTTTTGGTTAGATTAGGTTAGGTTATCCTAATCGTATTTGTTTTTTGTTTCATTTTCTTGTCAACTTGTTATTATTTTCTTATCACACAGCAGTAAAAAGTGGGACTAAAATGTGAAATTTAAACTTTGATCTAAAATACCTACATATCTACATATCATAGAATTCTCATTGTTGTGGTAATAGATTCCCCATTAAATCTAGTATGTTTGGGTATACCAATTTACGCCGAAAGCTAGTGCAGTCCTAGAAAAAGTTAAAAAAGATATCATGCAAAAAAATGATTCTTCAAAAAATGTGCAGTTTTAACTTGATATTTTTATTCACATTTCCCTTAATTCCAGGGTTATAAATCATGCACCAGTCGATTCAGTTTGAAATTTGCTACATACTCTCGGAACGTGTTTTTGTTTAGTTATATAGAATTGATATTATAACTGATAAAAGTTTTGTCTTTTAACAGCGACAGTTTCGGTATCAGAAAAAAGACTTGAAATTACTTTTACTAAATATTTCACTTTTATTTATAGTGGCGTTGGTCCTGGCTACTCAGATCAAAAACCAAATGATTCGGAATGAAATTTAAAACCAATTTGTTTGAATAGTATTTAATTTAATTATTTAGAAATCATGTTATATATCGGTGAAGTTGGGTCTATTAACATCAATATTGTTTATGTCCGAAAAATGTCATGTGACCAAGATTTCATTTTCTTCAATATTTTCCTAAATCTAAGAAGTTTAAATCATACGCCAGTCGATTCAGGGTGAAATTTTACACATGCCTATAGGAATAGTTTTTCGATTAATTACATAGAAGCGATTTTACATGTCGTCAAAGTTGCGTCTAATTACGACGACGTTTTAGTTGTCAGAAAAAATGACTCAACTTCACGACTCGTAAAATCGATTCCATGTACTTAATCGAAGACAACTGTTCCATGAGAAAATGGCAAATGTTACCTTGAACCAAGTGGTGCATTATTTGTACATCTAGGCACAAGGTAAATAGGAAAAAAATGGAATCTGTAGGACAAGTCATTTTTCTTACACCTTACACCTTACATTTTTCTTGATGTTATTAGACTTGACTTCAACGATAAAATAATATGATTTCTAAAATTGAAATAAAAAAATGTTTGCAGGGGAGTATGGCAAATTACATTCTGAATCGAATGGTATATAATTTGTTTACATATGAAGAAGGTAAATACAAATACAAGTAAAATATTTAGAAGTAAGTTCAAATAATTTTTCTGTTAGTGAAGACATTGCTGTTATTAGACTCAACTTTCTTGAGTTATAACATCGGTACTCAGTAACCAAATGAAAAAACTATCCCTGTGGTTTGAAGAAATTTTCACGCTGAATCGATTGGTGCATGATTTATAATCCTAGAATTACGGAAAATGTGAAAAAATGAAAAACCTAAAACTCATTTGTTGCAAAATGTTTTTACATGATGCATCTCTTAATAATTACTAAACATTTAGGCGTAAATGTGTATATCAAAACAAACTACATTTAACGAAGAATCGATCTATAAGATCTATAAGATTGGGGCTTCTATGATTTGTGCATTAGAAAATATTTGAGAACCAAGTTTGAATTACACATTTTAGTTCCACATTTTGACGTTACGTGATACAATTAACAGAAGGTCGTCATAATTTGGACTTAACTCTTGATAAATTAAAAACATCTTTACATCAGCATGTTTATCCTTGATAACACAACATACCCGCACCAAAGAAGGAAACAAAACAGACAATTTTATGAGCCTTTAACTATTAAAACTAATTTATTCCGCAATGTATGAATTTCAAAGAATTTTCATTATTTTCGCCATACACACATCGCTTTTAATTAGTTCCTGGAAATAAACGAAATAAAATCCGCTTTATTCTCCTCGAAGAATATGCAAATCCCCATATTCTTTCTTTTCCTGCACTTATTCCTATTTTTGCCGATTCACTGGCATTCAGAGACAAAACCATATTCTTTTCAGTGCATCGCCGTAATTCGAGTTTCATTATTTTCAACTTATTCGTCGCTACAAAGATTTGCATCTGCCGTCCATCAGCAGGCATAATTCCACCACAACAAAGTGCGCAAAAAATAGCGCTACAAATTCATTTGATTACGCACTGCACAATCAGCGCTATTTTATCGAAAGTATGCCGATAAATCCTTCACACCGTTGTTAATACTAACTTAGCATTTGCAGAAAAGCAGTAAATTGTGTAATTTCATCTTGGAGTCGTTTGTCTGCTCGTTAGAAGTCCTTTTACCTTACTATGTGGGTGAAATGATGAGTTTGTCTATGCGGAGAAACGGGAAAATTTGCAGATCGACATAGCAAATGATTCTTTAATGCGCTTAGTATAATTTTAATGACAATATAATAACATACTTATTCGGGGGCCTGACAAGCTGACGTACAACTGTCGGCTAATTATGCGCTGTTTTTTTTGTGGAGTATTCAATTTAAATCGTCTCATCATCTCATCGTGGAATGCAATTTTTCTCATTGTCAGACAGATATTTTTCAATTATAAAGTTGCGAAGACGGATATTAAATAATCGTTGATTTTACTCCTTGGTAAAATTGCCGATCCGAAAAAATTAATTAATAAAGTCGAATGGCGAGTAATTTGTACAGGTGCGAAATTAATTTTTAATTTCCTCTGCAATGGCTGAGGCTAGAAAGTTGGCACGTTGGGCGGTAAGAAAAAGTTGGTCGCGGATTAAAGTGTGCAGAATGAGTTGTTATTTTAGCATTTTTCCTCTTGATTCATTCCAATTCCTGCGCGTTGATACAAAAGGTAGGAATACACATCGCGCCACCGCCCGAACAAAAGAATCTATTATTCGCGTCTTCAAATGCGAAACGGCCGGCGAAACCATCGAGTTGTTAAAATAACACGCGCCTCTTTGTGGTGTACGTTTCGTAGGCAGAAGTGCAAGAGCAAGAGGGTCCTGTCTACTCCGTGGTCTTCGTGGAGGCGATGAGCAACGAGATTATCTCCTTGGGTCCGCCGACTCGGCAGGCAGCCACCAGAACCGGCCATGGTTTGTCGAGGAAAGAGGAAACCGCAAAACGCAACGCTCGGCACATTATACGCTGGCAAAAAGTGTCTGTGTCGGGACATGAGCGGAAAGGTAACGATACGAAAAACCACCAACCGCCAAATACCGATCAAAGCCAACAGGTTTTCACTCTTTTTTCTCGAGAGATGCGTTGTTTGGACCTCAACGAGCGAATTCCATTGCCTATCTTGTGCAGGCATAGACTCAGTAGCTTAAAGTCTTCTTATTTTAAATCTTGTAATGGACATAAAGGTTTGACCGTCAGATTCATCTGCTGAATTAAACTATTTTTGATCCCTTTGATCCCTTCAAACAGCATCGAAATATCCTGATTGGTTATTGGTGAAATAAGTGAGAAACCAATCTTGTACAGGCATAGACTCGGTAGCTTAAAGTCTTCTTATTTTCAGTTTAGTAATTAACAGAATTGTTTGACCTTCAGATTCACCTGCACAGTTGACCAAATTTTGATTTCTTGAGCCTTCTGATTACTTTTACTGCATCAAAATGTATCAACAAACAACAACAATCTGCTGCACAAATCTTCAAACAGACCAAAAACTTCTTCAAACCGCATCAAACATCTTCAAGAAGCTTCAAACATCTTCAAACATCATCAAAATAACTTTATTGGAAGGTGAAACAAGTGAGAAGGTATAAGATTGAAAAACAGTAGAATGGAAATTACTTTTTTGTTCAAATCCGTTTTGTTCTCGTTTTTGTCTACCTTGTATTTCGATTCTCTCCCATTTTTTCTCCAGGTGGATCCACAAACTTGTGGATATAGCTCGTGCTGGATGAATCTCATGGACATCGACAGCTTCTTGCTTGACTTTTTTCCTTCTTGAACAACGCACTCACCGACCGCACTCGTGAGATTATAATTTCTTTTTAACGGCGTGCCTTCCTTGCTTGCACCTTTTGCGGTGTGCAACGCTTGCGGCGGCCGGGGGCTCAGAGAGACGTGTCAATCAGGTGAAGTGCGCCTGTCTGCCTGCAGCCTGCGCTGACAAGGGCTCATAATCGACTTATTAACTTAAGGCCACGGCTACAAAGCGCGCTCATAATAGCCGTCTTACTGACTTTCAGTACGGACAGGAGAGGCTGTTCGAGCCGGCAAAGGCCAAACATCCGAAAACCGAGATACGCGTAATCCGGGCGAGAGGCAACGTGTTGATCCCGATGTCCGGGGGGTTGTAGATTGAAATGTTCAATTCAATCTGTGGCCAACTAGTCTAGTGGAATAAATCCTTTTTGGTACATTTCCAATAATTCCGGATGTTTTGGTACAGTGGCGTCTCATCTAACCAGAAGCGTTTAGATTCAACAAAAAAAAAAGATTCAACAAAAAAGATCTAAAAATCTCCTTATGGTCCATATATATTTTTTCAATTTGTATTTTTTATGTTTGTATCTGCACAATTAAAGTTGTTGAAAACGTTTTTAAATTTTATAAAATACAAACTTGTTTTGTAATATAACTTCAATCTCATTTTGGGAGACCTAGATGAAAAATATCAAAGAATGAATGAATTGGTCTGTTAGAAAACTGTTCTCTAACTTTTTATGTTACCTTTTTAATCAAAATCTCATTGATTTATTCTTTAAATTGGTGTCAAAATTTTGTGAAGTGATAATTCAAGAATGTTGAGTGAAATATACACTAATTTGTTTGTTTTTCTTGTATTACAAATAATTGATATATTTTATTCTCTATCGACCATTGAGGTCTTTCCGAGATGATACATTTTTATTACTGTTTGTTTACAATGTTTTTTGTTGTTGTTGGTAGGTGTTGTTGGTGATAGTAGATTTCAGTAGTTATAGACTATGTAGATTTGAATGTGTTGGTTGTAGTGTACATTTGAGTTTGTAAGTTTTGTAGTGAGTTGTATGTAGTGTTGAATAGTGTTCAGAATGTTGTGTTATTTGTAGAAATGTGTGGGTGGGTATGTGGTAATGTATCTGCATAGTTCAGACACAAAGAGATGCCCCACCCGCGAGGACTCGAACCTCGTCCGCCGGCGTGATACACCGAGGTGTTACCCACTAAACTACCCAGGCGGGCACTCTCTTTTATTACATTTACTTACAATTAGTATTTTGCAGTAATTTTGTAAGGAAAATAGTTTAGACGTATAAATTTTACAAAAGTACAAGTGTGTTGATTTGGTCCTTATTTTGCAATATTTTTAGTAAAGATGTCAGTTAAACAAAAAAAAATCAACAGTTCACTCAGTATTCATGGTTTTATATAAGTTTTTAGTAGTATTTTGCAATATTTTTGCAAGAACATCTTGACAGTTTGTAAATGTATAAATTTAACAATTTTGCTAAATATCGGTGCGGTTTTTGTCTACATTTGGCTTTATTTTGCCATATTTTTTTACCAGGAAAGTACACTAAACATGAAAATTCCATGTTTTCCATTGGGTCTGTGCTGATTTTAGCAATTTTTAACTGTATTTTCCCAGCATTTCCCCAAGGGAAACAGTCCAGATGTATAAATTTAACAAATTTGCTTGATATTTGTGCTGTTCTTGCCCTCATTTTGCCTTATTTTTCAATATTCTTAGTAAAAAAACACTAAACACAAAAAATCGACAATTCTATTTTGTATCCATACTGTTTCAAGAGGGTTTCATAGTATTTTGCAACATTTTTGCAAAGAAACATTGTAGACGAACACACTTAACCATGTCGCTCGGCATCCGTACTATATTTGTCAATAATTAGCCTTAGTTTGCTTTATTGTTAGCAAACAATTTCATAAAATATTTCAGTTTACATGGTATTTTCTCAGAATTTAGTAGTCTTTGACGATATTTTGCAATGAGAATAGTTTAAGCTTAAAAATTAACACTTGTACCTGATATCCGACATGTTTTATTAATAGGCAGCCTTATTTTGTAATAACTTTAGCAAACAAATCCGTGTCCGTGTCCGTGCAATTGTAACTGATTTTAGTAGTCTTTTGAACTATTTTGCAAGGAAAGCAGTTTGAATGTTAAAAGTGAACACTTTGATTGATACAACTGCTATATTTGTACATATTTATCTTTGTTTTGTAATCCTTGTAGAAGGAATCAGTATTCGTGCTATTTTAACCGTTTTCGTAGTATTTCAAATTTAACAAATGTATTTGATTTGTGCTATTTTGTCCATATTTATTATGGTATAGACTTATTTTGCAATATTTTGGCCACGAAAGACACTAACCATAAGAGTTCAATGTTTTTACATTGTATACATGATGATTTTAGCAATTTTTAATAATATATCCCGATATTTTTGCAAGGTAAACAGTTTAGATGTATCAATTTAACAAATATGTTTCATATCCGTGCTGCTTTTGTCCACGTTTTACCCTGTTTTCCAATATTTTTATTTAAAAAAAGCCCACTGAACACAAAAAATCAACAATTCTTCTAGTATTTAGTAGTCTTTTGCAATATTTTTGAAAGGACAACGGCTAATCCTACAAACTTAACAATTTTATAAAATATTCTCAAGGCGATTGTCTTCAACGAAAAATATTAACGATGCGCCTCTGTTTTCGATATGAAAACTTTCTTCAGCTATCTATCCATATCCATTTTTCTATTCTCTAACAGTATAATTAATAGTTTCATCAAGGTTCTATTGTTAAACACATCTGACTTTTTGATGCGTTGACCAGTCGTTCGGAACGATTCTGACCTTCCCCTGTCATCCTGTCAACGTGTCAATCAGGATCGGGCTCACTCCCCCGAATCTCCTTTTCCACTCTGCCACTATGGTGCTCTGCCACATTTGTTGCCCAACGGCTCCAAAGGAAACTTCTGTATGCGACCCGATGCATGAAGGAAAACAAAACTTCGTAGTCGTCGGCAGTCAACGGGCAATTGCCCTCTGTCGAGAGATGCGACTTGCTGATGCCCTCGCCTCTCTGAAAACGGCCGGCTCGCCGAGATTCGCTTCCCAGATAGGATGCCCGAGCGCGCAATGTGCATGAATGTTGACGAATCGATGAGATACGAGAGACGAATGCGCCGCCGCTAATTCAATTCGATTTGATTCGATCGCCAAAGCTTCCAACTCCCAGATGGAAAGGACAAACTTATTTATACGTCGACATATTATGATTGAAAGACGCCAGGCTCTTCTATACACTGACGAAGGCAATACCACGAAGATGAAATTATTGCTGCAATTTGAAATTTGCAATTTGCACTGTAACTTTTCAATTGTTACCCACTTATTTTCTTGTAGAATTATTCATCGACAATTTTTAACATTCATACATTTTCAATCTTGGTAAGTTATCAAGAAGAAATTACTACTTACTAAAGTAGAAAATGATTGATTTAAAGATGTAACAGCTCCGGCACTTGAAATAACTTAATTTATTGAATATTTGCATATTTTAAAGAAGTGCATTAATTTTATTACCAGCAACAAACATCTTGATTCGCGCTGCACTGTGGCTGGTGCCTCAGAGCGAATATATCCGGACATGTCGCCTCGCTGTGTAGTTTACGATCGCTTCGAATTATTCTTATGCTAATTTTTTGCAACACTCGGCGAGCAACAAGCATGGGGCCATACGAAATCGCACGGTGCCAAGTGGGGCGATTTCAAGAAATTTGCGTCTTAAATCGAAGCAGAGCCTCATAAGCCTTAAAAATTGACATTTTCCGTCGTTTTATCCTGAATTTTACCATTTTTGGAATAATGCTATAGTCATAAATAATACACCATATGATAACTTAACTCTTCTGCGTCTGTAATTAGTAGTTCGAATTTAAACATTTCTTTTTTTACACCGAATTATAAGGAGTAGACTTTACTCTTCGCTGGTAATATGGAGCAGTAGAATGTATTCAAAGTATCATACATCAGCATATTCACTGTTTTATCGTGTATTAAATGGTGTATAGATCATTAAAATTCTGCTTGTATTCGAACCCTTTCTTGGGGGGTATATAGGAGTGCGCTGTCAACCACATGTTACTTGTCCATAAACGATTTGCGATTCGTTCAACGTATAAAACGCACACCTAAAAATCGTCGCTAGTGCGACTGAAATTACGCAGTGTCAACTCGTATATGGATGATTTACATAGGGTCCACTGTGCGCTCCTATATACACCCCAAAGAAAGTACCTTGCCCAAGCAGGAAAGTAAGAGTCTATACACCAATTAAAAGATAATAAAATGGAGAATATTCTTATATATGAACAATAGAATACATTTTAATCTTTCATATCTTCAGCAAAGGGTAAATTCTACCATTGATACCTGTGAATTAAAAAATAAAATTTCAAATTCTAACAACTAATTACTATTAGAGAAGAGTTAACTTATATAATGGTGTATAATTTATTCCCATAACATGATTGTAAATATGTTAAAACATATTTTTTAGCACTGACTCGACGCTGCGTCGATTTAAGACGCTTGTTTCTTGAAATCGCCCAATTGTGGCATCGCTGAGAGTACACACGAGAAAATATTGCTGTCAAAAGTTTTACCCGCAATTTATCATTACTTAACTCGAATCTTTAATAAGTAATTGTTCCACCCGATGATTGATACTGTACACGTTTTAAATAAATGTATTTACAAATTATTGTCAGTCAAATTATCTTTACTTCTGGAAATAAATCATCAATGACTTTTGACAATCAACAATTTTATCTTTTATAAACTTCCACGAATTTAAAGCTCATTTTCAGTTGCAGTTGCAGATGGCTTTGTGGTTTCTTTTTCCAAACAAAGCTTAAGAAAGGAGTAACAATATTTGCTTCCAACTGCTTAACTTTTAACAATCAGTTATTTCGGGTTGCAACGCCCTGGGGGCGCGTGCAATAAACTCAATAAATTGCCTGAAAAACGCTTTATAACTGCCAAAAATTGTCAATAGTCTGAGCTGACTAAGCTCAACTTGAACTGACTCCATGCACTTTTCCGTCTCACCATTGAGAAGGGAAGTGCATTAAGTCAGGTCAAGAAAGAGTGTTTTTCGATAAGCCGCTAGAAAATGCAAGCGAATTTTCGCATCGTCACCTCGTCACATTTCGGCCAACTACAATACAATCATATTTTTGGAATTAGTCTCGCCTAGCATCTGCCTGAAAACCGCAAGTGACAATTGCACCAACCGACAACCAACAGGATATACCCATAAGTTTACTATTTTTAGTTATCTTCGTTGGTTTACCAACTACCTGAGGGTAGTTTAATGAAACCCTCTGTAGAAATGGTGGTGCCCACTTCAACCTTGTAAAAATTGGCCACATCTCAACAAAGGGTCTTGCATTCAACCCGGATTATGCGTGTCCAAAACCTTCCTTCACCTTCCTACAAATTACAAACCCCAATTTTTACAACCCCATTGCAATTTCGATATTTTCCTTTATTTTCTAAAATTGTGGTCGAGCCCATTTTGAAAGTTGCGGTCGTGCCTCGGTCAATGTTTTCGCAGTTGTGCTTCTGCCGCACAACTCTCTAAAAAATGGAGGGAAAATATGCTTATTCATTGCCAAAACCGGCATCAGGCTTAAGTATACACTTGAAGAATTTCACAAATTTCGCAGTTAAAAGAACCACGTTTTTATGAGTCACATTTTCGGAATTTCAATTTTATTTGTTTAGGATCTTAAAATAACCTTCGGTTTAGAGAAATATCTATAATCAATGGCTCTTGGTTCTATGCGATAATATATTTAATAGGAAAATAAATGCAAGGAAAATAAAGCCGGAAGTAAAAATGAAGAAAAGTGCATGGCGAGAAATGAAAACTTGCAATATTTGTGCCCCGGGATCGTGAGAATTCATTGTTTGAATGAAGACGTCTTTGGGGACACGGAACGGTAGGTTATTAAATTAAGCCGTCCCGCACAACTCAAATAAAAGTGCCATTCTGTCTTCAGGTTTAATTAAAAAATTGCTATTAATTATGAGGAGATATAAACATAATCGTAAAGCGCCTTAATTTAATAAATGTCGCTTCTTAAACTGTAATATCCTGTGAGTATGAAACTTTTTGGGTACTTTGATGTCCGGTGAATGGATATTGTACATATTTTTTAAAGGTCGTTAACTGTAGAATGGAAAGAGCTGATTCCAAAATGCCTCGGATACATTCCATCCAAGTCGTCACGTATTTCTAGGAATAGATATATGAGTGACACCAATCTCTTTTTTTATTCAGTAATTTTGGTTGCAGCGGATAGAAGATACCGGGAACCAACGACCCTTGGTTGTAAGTACAGTATCTTGCCATAGCTCATATAAATTGTTTTAGAAGGACTCACTGGGGATGAAATCCTCCCATGTATAGTCATTGTTCAGGCACCACAGTCCTTAGATTGATCTTACAGAACTTGTAAGTAGCTGGAACTAACAGAAGTACTTGTTTTCCGCAGGATTTGATCTTGGGACCCGTGAAAATGAAAGTTATTTGCAGTTGTAGTCCGCCTAGTACATATTTCAGGAATCAAAGACCAGTAGAAACCTTCAGCAAAATTCAGAGGCAGATTAAGGTAATAAGGTATTATAAGGTATTACTAGGAATGACCTTTTTTCAAGTTTGTTAGAATTAGAAGACAGTGGTGTCGACACTATGCACTAGAAACTCAGTTGGTTGGAAGCTCTATTAGTACCTGTTCCTTTTCCTTCTTTGCCGAGGCAGATTTATGCTTCTATAATGAATTGCACTAGGTCCTTCCGTGGAATTGCGGAATAGTGGATCATTGAATATATGGAAATTGAATTGTCTCATGAATGACTATTACACAGACAACCCAGTTCCTAGACAGATCTTTTCAGATTTTGTTAGTTGATTGAGCCTGCAGACTTTGTAGGGCTTTCCACAAGATCCCAAGACCCATGGATAGCTTTGGTCTTTCCAAGTGGGATCTAATTAGATCCATCTTTCATACATCATACAGATTTCACCTTCAGGGATACTGGTACAGTTACTATATCCATTTAAAACTTAATTCAATCTTTCAACGCTCTTTAACAAAAATTTGAAATAAAATTAATAGAATAGAAATAATTAGCTACTGGAAATGAAATCAGTTTCCTTGAATAGACCTTCCACACATACGTTGGAATTGCATGCGCGTTCCTTTCCACCAAGTCGTCACATATTTCTAGGGATAGATGTGTAAGTGACACCAATCTCTTCTTTTATTCAGTAATTTTGGTTGCAGCGGATAGAAGATACCAGGAACCAAAGACCCTTGGTTGTAAGTACAGTATCTTGCCATAGCTCATATAAATTGTATTAGAAGGACTCACTGGGGATAAAATCCTTCCATGTATAGCCATTGTTCAGGCACCACAGTCCTTAGATTGATCTTACAGATCTTGCAAGTAGCTGGAACTAACAGAAGTACTTGTTTTCCGCAGGATTTGATCCTGGAACCCGTGGTAAGCTTTTATTCTTCGAACTGTAATCGAAATGAAAATGAAAGTTATTTGCAATTGTAGTCCAGCTAGTACATATTTCAGGAATCAAAGACCAGTAGAAACCTTCAGCAAAAATTAGAGGCAGATTAAGGTAATAAGGTATCTAAGGTATTACTAGGAATGACCTTTTTTCAAGTTTGTTAGAATTAGAAGACAGTGGTGTCGACACTATGCACTTGAAACTCAGTTGGTTGGAGGCTCTATTAGTACCTGTTCCTTTTCCTTCTTTGCCGAGGCAGATTTATGCTTCTATAATGAATTGCACTAGGTCTTTCCGTGGAATTGCGGAATAGTTGATCATTAAATAAATGGAAATTGAATTGTCTCATGAATGACTATTACACAGACAACCCAGTTCCTAGACAGATCTTTTCAGATTTTGTTAGTTGATTGAGCCTGCAGACTTTGTAGGGCTTTCCACAAGATCCCAAGACCCATGGATAGCTTTGGTCTTTCCAAGTGGGATCTAATTAGATCCATCTTTCATACATCATACAGATTTCACCTTCAGGGATACTGGTACAGTTACTATATCCATTTAAAACTTAATTCAATCTTTCAACGCTCTTTAACAAAAATTTGAAATAAAATTAATAGAATAGAAATAATTAGCTACTGGAAATGAAATCAGTTTCCTTGAATAGACCTTCCACACATACGTTGGAATTGCATGCGCGTTCCTCTCCACCGTTCCGGGATAAGATATCAGAGTGTTTACAGAACGCTCAACGGACGGCGACTCCGACGTATCCACCGCTTCAGCTGACCATATCTAAACTATTGTAATTAACAGGTATTTGCACTTAGCGTTCGTTGGCGTTCCGACCAACCGATGTACACCCATCCGAAGTAGCACTACATCCCAGCTTTGGAACGTTTAACCACATCGCCCAAGCTACAAGAGTTTGCAAACTTTTTGACTTATTTCGTATTCAGCCATGTGCGAAACGTCGAAAAGACTCCGCAAGTTCCACGGATATACACACAAGAGCCAACCATTGACACATCAAAGTGTCTGATCCGAAGTGTGAGGAGGCACCCTTGCGAGCTTTGGCGCTCGCGCCGTGCGAAGAGCAAAGCAATCGGAATTACAAACAGATGTAACAGGCCCGCAGATAGAGTCTCTTCGCGTCGTCGGTGCGACCGACGCGTCGAGCAATTTCCGAGCGGTGAGGATTTGTGGCCATTATAAATGCTTCAGATAAGCTTTACAGTCGTGCTTTAGATTATTTTCCGGCGTGCGAGCGCGCACACATACAGCCAACCCGCTGAGTTAACATGCAATAAAACACACCTTCGCAAAGGTTAATTAATTTATTATATCTTCCTTCCTCTACGACGAAAGATTGAAGCTGTTTTATTTCTGTGTCAGACGATATGATTTGGGTAAAATGTAGATCTTTAGTTGGGAGATAATCTTGTCTTCTGCTCCATGTGTTTTTGAAAATTTGGCGGGAAAATTACAAGTTATCAAATCTATAAGGTTAAAAATTGATTGAGGTTAGAATTGATTAAAAGTTTGGATGGATAGAACAGTTAGTTTAGATATCTACTTCTTCTTCCTTTGCCACAGTGAAGTCTGTTCAAATATGGAACAAATGGCTCTTATTCTTCTGGATTTGTTTGGGAGCTTTGATCATATGTATGTCGCCAATCACTCAATCCGACTGTATTAAGTTGAACCACAGAAGGACCAGGTCTATTCGTACCAAATAAATGGTATTCTCTTATTATATATCCTCTCCTGCTTTTGTCACCGGAGTGCTATCTGCTCCAACACGGACCCAAGGATTGTTGTTCTTCAAGTCTTTTCTGGAAGGCTTGGAATGTATGGCTTTGTTAGTGCCAAAATATAAGTGCAATCGTGTCGATCGGTTGGAGCTGCGTGGCGGTGACCAGTTGAGGATGCCGGAGGTGGTGTGTTTGATGCCTCAAGGTGGCTCTGTGAAGTCGGTTTGGGCAGTCGAAGATGTCTAGGTGGAGATCGCAGCAAAGGCTTTGATGTCGGATGCAGATTATCGTGATTGAATAATGGTTGTGGGGAATTTATCGAGTATTTATACCTCCAGGAGGGCATCAAAGATGGAGGTGAATGCCGTCTGGACGCGACCATTCTTTTTTTCCTTAATCATGAAAAAGAAGACAACTGTAAATACAACCATAGGAACTATGGATACAATTGGAATTGAAGGGAAGACGCCCAAACTAATCTTCTCAAATAGGCAACTATGCTAACTCCATAAAGTGTGATCCGACCATTTGGATCAATTCTGACCCAAGGTTCAACGAAACACCAGTTTGATATCAGAGCTATGCTCTAATCTGAGTATATCTATACATAAGTTTGAGGAGATTCATATGGAAGACTTGTGGGATTTTATTGTATACCACAATACATGTAATGAAATATATGCAAATGAATGAGATTGAGATACAACGAGGAGATCCAGGCGGAGGCGGCAGCTGGCGTCGATTTAGTCGGTGGAGACGGCTGGTGAGGGACACGGTGAAGTCTCTCGGAACGGCTGACTCTCTGTTGGCGGCAGCTGGTGCCGGGCTCGCTGTTGGTGGATGCTGATGACTGAATGTGTGAAGACTCGATGAAGAACTGAACTGAACTGGTTGATGGTGTCGAATTGTGGACTGTATATACCAGGTGAAAATGCTGACGCGACCATTTGTTCAGTTCGTCACAGCGGAACACGTGGTCGCGATCTTGCTGCGCCGTGTCGGTGTTGAGGTGTCAGCATTTTCGATGTTTAGTCTGGCGGATGTTAATTGTGCAGATTACGGAATGTTGATGAGGTTGGTGCCCGAGATTTGTTGATATTAATATTGTTTGTGTGGTAATGGATTGTCGCCACAGACTTATTGAGAAAAGATGTTTGTCTGCATGAGATCCATTAACTTTGAAACTTTAGAGACCTTAAAACTCCTCATGAAAGAACACTTTAAGTTCATTATCTGTTCATTCCACTTTATGAAGGCTTACTACAGGAATGATACAGGAGTGAAATATCCTAAGTAAAGAACTATCGTTGAATAAAAATAATCCTACTGAAAAAATACCAGACGCCGACATGTACGTGTAATTTGCTAATAATAATCTGTTTGGAAAACTTTGTCATTTGATCACAAGTTTGTCATCTGTTACCTTCAACTTATACCTGCGTCATGCTGCACCTGAAACCGTCTAGCCAAATCGTGTGGTGCCATATGGCGACCATATCTTTGCCTTGACGTGACGGTAGACAAAACATCGAGACACTGATTTAATTTAGAAAACAACCAAGGAATCGGTTTACAAACTATAGAAGAACAGAAGCACAGAGGCGGATTTACTGCGATTCAAAGCCACGCGCGTTGGAAAAAAGCCTGAATGAAACATGAGGTTGAAATATTAGGTTATAAAGCCATAACTGAGTTTTAGCACGAGGCATTGCAGAAGGTGTAACAGGTGGAAGGCTGATGTTGTCAGCCAGTGGACCCTTTTTGGTGTTGCTCCTATATCATGAGAGGAATATGATCCCCGATTCCCTCTAGAACGCTAAAAATGTCAAGGCTGCTAAACTTGCTTTGATTTGATTTCATTTGCATGCTTACTCAATCTAGGGTTACACTCAGCTGTTACCTGTATCTCCCACTATCAGAGGTTAGGTTAGGTTAGGTTAGGTTAGGTTAGGTTAGGTTAGGTTAGGTTAGGTTAGGTTAGGTTATGTTATGTTAGGTTAGGTTAGGTTAGGTTTACTCCATCTAGGGTTACATTCAGCTGTTACCTGTATCTCCCACTATCAGAGGTTAAGTAAATAGTTGCCGTTAAGTTTATAAACTTGTAGTTAACATCTATCGTTAAGCTCAAGGTATCTCTTTTGTTAACGTCTATCGTTTTTGGTTATGAATTTAGGACATTTTTGGTTTTATATTTAGGTTATGGACCTATCATTTTTGTCATCTCTAAGTAGCTAAAGAATATGTAGATTGTTGCAAGATGTTAAGGCAATCAAAATGCAAGACAAATAGAACCACCGAGCATCTCGCCTACGTCTCCGTAATTTATGACAAACGAGCTGTGCCTACGTAAAGTTGCGCCTTCGAAGAGGATGAGGTACTGGATTACCTTCTTGCCTTTAGAAATGCACAGTGGCTGTGCGTAGTTTATACTTGCAGAATCATGTGCATGCTTATACACACATGCTCATACATACAAGCTCGTACAGACACCAGCAACGATTAAGTGCATGATGCACCTAGCGCCAACTGTCTACTCCAGAATATTGTTGAATTTAGTTAGCCAACCGAGTAGACAACCAGTTTCGGAGCGCCGCCTGACTGAACCATAAATTGTTATTTATTTACGTGGCCCCCAACATATCAAGTGCAAATTGAAAGAAGCCCATCCGTGACAGGGGCAAGAGTAATTGCGCAATTCATTAAAACGCTTCATGAAGGTAAGTTATGAGCGCACGCGCCCCGGCCCCGGATTCGCAATTGCCACTTTCACGTGGCAAGCTCGGCTTCTGTGCGCCGCGCGCGCGTTCGCTATTTGCATAGAAGTCATTTCAGCTTTTAGGTGTTTGCGCTGCTTGTTAGCGAAGTTACACCACAAACATTGTACGTACACAATTGAGGTTAGCGTCGTCAAAAGTGATTTATCATTTCGGGTAGTCACGGGTGTGCGTACGTACCTGCGTGGATCTAGTTGACTTTTTTACTTTTCGACGATTTTTCATAGAAAACTCCGCATAAAAAGCGAGCAAACGACGATAAATCCACGACGACTTTTGTAAAGTTGTGACTTGTAACTGTGAAGTAACAGGTAGTAGTTGCACCTACTACATACAGTCTGATGAAGTCAGATTATCTTCTATCATAGACCTAGCATGAAGCATTGAGAGATTGAAAGGGACAGAAGTCACTAGTTTGAGAACATCCTGTATATTGGCGTAGAGAATGCTTATATGATTTGTTCGTTAGGATTGTTGTGCTTACCAAACACCGGACGACCACCGGCATTGCGTTATTTGTCATGATTCCGCTCGTCTGCTTTTGTGTGCGGGAGTTGCCACCGCGTTGCGCGAGAAGAGATTAGTACAATCGGGATTTATATGAATTTAAACACTTTTCTTCATATTCCTTTGCCTTTTCCTTACATCATCCAGCAAGAAGAAAAGAACAGAACAGAACAACCTAATGATATTGTAATACTAGCATTTTTCAATTACAATTTTCTGGAATGACAAGCTTTGCCACGTCATTAAAACAAGATTAATCATCGAATGTCTAAGCTTATCCATTTCGCAATTTTCCAATTAAGACAATTAAAAAAGAAGAGACATTCCTGTCCTTATAAACCTTGTAGTCTTTTAGAGCAAACGGAAGAAAACGATAGGAGTAAAAGGCAAGGAAGAAAGAGAAACCTACCAAAATTTGACATTTAATCAAATTACGACTTCTGTGCTTTCTCCACTCCCTTTTATCTCGTAATTCGATTGTTTGTGCACATGCATTCGACACTCGACATTCCACGTCAATCGTGTCCATTCGCGCGGTGACAATAACGGCCCAGCCCGATCCGGCCCGCACGTCCGATTCAGGATTATGATATTAAGTTTTCTGATTAATTGATTAAAATCTCATGGAATTGGCATATGACATCGGTCCCCTTTGCTTCGATCTGTCTTTGGATGTCAGCATTCCCTTATGATATTTTTCCGGCTGACTGCTCACACATTCAGCAGGCAGCGTCTCTCGCCGCGCCGGTCATGTCCGAATCGAAAAGATAGCGCTGATAGTGCAAAGGAGTAGAAACAGAAGGCTAAAGGGTGGGTTGGAATGCTGGGGGGATAAAGCGTGCCATGCATGTTTTTCGTGGTGGATGGAAAATAGCGCAAAGTTCCCTCGAAAGTGATTCCCTGCCCTCGCTGAATCGGTCCGTCGTCTTCTGGACGCCCAAATACAACCCTGAGGTGAATACAAATCGACACGAACGCTGATGCGAAAACCTCGACGTATTTATCTCAATCAAAAGTGCATCGGCTAAAAATTGCTCTTAAAAGTTTGTCAGTATTACGTTTCGATGTTTTTTCCTGTTTATTTCATTTGTAAAAATGGGTTTTCAATTGATTTATGGGTAGGCAGATTAGGTTATTTCTGGTAAATGTCTTTGAGAACTTTAAAGTTAGTGGATTGTTTCAAGTTAAAATAAAATAAGGTTTCAGCATCATACTTTGTTTTACCTTAAATCAGTGGTTCCCAAACTAGGAGGCGCTTAGGGAGGCTCCTAGAAGTGTTTGGGGACGCCCGAGAATTTACAGTAATAGCTAAACCAAAAAATTGAGGGATAATATGATGCTTCAGTGGAGTCAGAACCTCAAAATGCTCGAACTGGAGCTTTTTTATACATATATCAATGAGATAAGTCCCTCAATGGCTGAAGAAAGTAATTTATCTGCAACCTATGCTTTAGAGGAATCAGAACTACCAAAAAACGCCCCATCTAAATGATTTTATACATTATAAAATCTAAATGCTGCACATGCTTCGGAGGAATCAAAATCAGCAAATAAATTCCACTGACTTATTTTATGCATAAATAAGTATGATAAGTCCCTCAATAGCTACAACCAAAATGGAAGGGCCACACATGTTTCTGAGGAATCGGAGGCACCAATAATGGTCGGCCTGTGATCTTCATACCTTCCTAAAAAGTGTGATAAGTCCTTAAATAGCTAGTGTCGCGTGACCGTGTTGCACGCGACATCAGCTCCTAGCGGACGAGATGTTGATTGCCCACCTGGAGCCTTTTATT
>JAODAC010003295.1:0-34738 GCA_027575185.1 Mimaenictus wilsoni
TATGTGTGTATGTGTGTATGTGTGTATGTGTGTATGTGTGTATGTGTGTATGTGTGTATGTGTGTATGTGTGTGTGTATGTGTGTATGTGTGTATTTGTGTATGTGTGTAAATGTGTATATGTGTATGTGTGTATGTGTATATGTATATGTGTGTATGTGTGTATGAGTGTATGTGTCTATGTGTGTATATGTGTATGTGTGAAAGCGTGTATGGGTGTATGTGTGTATGTGTCTATGTGTGAACATGTGTATGTTTGTGTATGTGTATGTGTGTGTAAGAGTGTGTATGTTTATGTGTTCATGTGTGTACAAATGTGTGTAGATTTGGATAATAATGTTGCGGGGGTGGGGGTGGTTAGGATCGCGACGCGACGGCGACGTAATGTGTGTGGTGGCGTATGTGTAGCGGGGTGGGGGTGGGGCGGTTGAATTGAACATGTTGTATAGATAGATAGCGAATTGCGAATGCCTTAATATCGACGCGAACGAGGCGCGAACGATAAACGAACAGATTCGCAAGTTGAGACACATTAGGGTGATTTCCAAAGCGATGTAAGCGGCGACGGGGGCGGTTGGGGTAGGCGTCGATTTAACTATGTGTGAAGGGGTGTTAGCTTGTTTAGAAGTGCCAATCTTATCATCTCGTGTGCAGGATGCAGAATATGTCATTATTAAACAGACGCGTTGATTTGAGATTGATACGCGTTGAAAACGGGAAACCATCTAGGGGCGGTTTCGAAATTAACAACCTTCTTGTCTTTCATAGTTTGTGATTGCTAGATATGTTGAAAATATTCACGGAAAATTTGAAGAAAATACATGGAATAGTTTTCGAGATATTTTATATTTAGTAAAAAATGACGAGAAATAGCTAACATTATTTGGTGGTAAAACGGTTATTAAAATTTTTCAAAAATTAATTACTTCGGAACTACCAACTTTATTAAAATTTTATAAGAGTAGCTTTTATTTTAAAATTTTCTGAAGCAACTGAAATGTTAATGCTTTTTATCATTTTATATGCAGGATGCAGAATATGTCATTACTAAACAGACGCGTGGATTTGAGATTGATACCCGTTGAAAACGGGAACCCGTCTAGAGGTGGTTTCGAAATTAATAACATACTTGTCTTTCATAGCTTGTGTTAGCTAGATATCTTGAAAATATTCTCTGAAAATTTGAAGGAAATACATCGAATAGTTCTTGAGATATTTGATTTTTAGTAAAAAATGACGAGAAATAGTTAACATTGATCCGTGGTGAAATGGTTATTAAAAATTTTCAAAAATTAATTACCCCGAAACTATCAACTTTATTAAAATTTTCTAAGAGTAACTTTTGTTTAAGAATTTCCTGAAACAACTAAAAAGCGATATGCTATTTTGTACTGGTTGAATAGGAGCGTAATATAGGCAATAATTTAAGTTATGCTTATAAAAACAAGAATGTAATATCGAGTAATATATAAAGTAATAAAATCGAAGGCGAAATGCTTCGCGAGCAATAAGAAAACAAATGAAATTGAAAATATGATCATCCCTTCGCATTCGCGTTCGATATCTCTGTCACTTCGCATCAAGCCACTCGCCCTGCTGTGCAAATTCCTGCTCTTCTCCTGCTGCGCCTCGTTTGAATGTCGCCGAGTATAAGAAAGGACATTTTGCGGCTTGTGGAATAAAAATATCAAGCGATAAATCACCGACGTTTCCCTCGATATCCACCACCCCTTAAAAAAAAACTCCTACTCACCCTACACCCCCGCACGCTGAACACAAGACCACGTCGGACGGTTTATTATAGTTTCGAAAATCTTCAAATGTCATGCATGCTTATACGCCGCCAATATGCAGATATATTTCTTTTCAAATCCACCCTTCCAAATATTCATATTTATAGGGTGTTTTAAACTTCTAAAAAATGATCAAACAGCTAAATTTTAATTAATAATGTTTTTTATACTTGTTAAACTTATTTTTGCATTTTTTAAGTTTAACTTAAATTTAATGGATTAAAAATGATACGTCTCACTGGATCATATAGCTGGAGGGAAGTGGGATTTCCCAAGAATATTTACTGAAAATTTCAACTCAATCGGACTAATAGTTTTCGAGATATTCACGTTTTTCGAATAAGGATATTCAGAAAAACCGTGTTAATCGCTTATTTCAAACTTTCAAAAATGAATAACTCAAAAACTATTGACTCAATTAAAATTTTGTAAAAACTACAGTAATTGTAGAAACTTCTACTATCTTAAAATCTCAAAATCATATTTTTTCTAAAAAAATATTTAAGGTTTAAATTTAAGATTTTAACATTCAGTGTAAATAAGGAAATAAGAGATATCTGTTTCGTATTTTGATATTCGCAATGCGGTGTAGTGGCTCATTTCATATTCGCAGTTATGCGTTTTCGGGGGTGGCAATTCCTGAAAGGGGCGACGTGCTCATCCATCGCGGGCACGTCTTTAGTTCGAACGAACAGATTTGCATGATTCCTAGGACCAAAAGGGACGTAGCGTCGCGTCGCGACATTTCGCGTCATTTGCCTAATGCGCAAGTTGGCCCGCCGCTTGCTAACCAACCAACCCCTCTGTCGTATTCTTCAATTTGATGGAAAACATGGAAAACGTCAGTGGCTGCGCTTTTCCGGCCTTAAGAGGCTCTTTAATCCATGAAAATACGATGCATTGATGGCATTGATACATACAATGTTATACAAGTTATAAAGAAGTTAAATTGAAACGGTTTCTATTTTTCTTTATAACTTTTACAATAGTTACCATAGAATTTTCAAATAAATTGTATATTATTAAGAATAAAATTGTCTTTTTAAATGTGTGCTTAATTCTTTTAATTAATGGTTATTAGAAACGATATATGACTTTAAATTGGAACTTTTTAAATATATTGGAATATTAATGAAGGACATAAAGTTATATTATTCGATGTAACTATGGAAATAATATAGATAAAACATTTTAATAAAAATATTGTTAAAGAAGATAAAATTATCTCTATAGTAGTGAATAAAGCAAGGAAATCGATTTATAATTATATAAGTTATGACTATATGAACATGAAGTGAACTTTTTTTATTATTAAAATGTGAAACGAAAAAATGTTATATTTCTTCATGCCACGTGTACAATAAAAAATATAAAATACACTAATAAAAAGCATATGAAAGATCGTAAAATTGTCTTTTCAACCATATATTCTTACGAAATATTGACTGGCATTTATAAAAGTTATGATATATCAAAGTGTACTTAAATCTTTTTATTTATTAACCAAATGTTAATAGAAAATTTTTATATTTTTTAATATTACTCTTATAATCAGAAAGTTATTATATTCTAACTAAAAGCATTTGATAGAAAATAAAATTATCTTTAAAACTTCGTTTCATGATTAAACATTGATTGATAATTATTGAAGTTATGAGCTCTCAAAGTTGGAGTAAACTTCTGTTGAGTGCGGTAAAATTACAGAAAATATCTGTACATGATTCTAATTCAATTTAAATAGCAAGTGCACATCAACAGCAGGTCTAATTACAAGTCAGGCAAGACGGACTTTCGTTTCGACTCTTTCGTGACATGTTGTTACACATTTGCTGCGCGCATTAGCCGAAAATTGTCAGAGATGTTTCGACTATGCCCTCCCCGCATGCGGAGCGAACGGATTTTCGGCGGAGGCGCCGGGCATGCACACACGGTTGAGCGGGTTGCATGTCTGCGGGAGACGCTGTCGCGTTGCAGGAATATTTTCACCGCATTTAACACGCGGTGTCTTCTCTCTTCTCTCCTGCCATCGCGTCGCCTTGCAGCCGGCTGAGCTCTGTGTATTCCGTGCTACTCCTGCGACGATTACACACTGAAATCGTTAAGCATCCCCGAAGCGCCGAAAATATGGAAATATACATTCTCGCGTGCCGTTTACAGTCCTGCTAAAGTCCTGCTACTCCTGAATGTGTTCCATTTGTTGTGTTGTTCTCGTCGGCCTCCTTTTTTTAGTGGAGCTCTGCCTGTTTGTCGTGTGTATTCATGCTCATTGCGCTGGCAGGAATTATGATTCCTGCCGGCGCAGGAATCCTGCGACAGCGGCGCCGCGCTGAACCGAACGTAACGTGGGCGTTTGTGCCGCCGAATTCGAACGCCGGCCAAAAATTAACATTTTCCTGCGTCGCCATTCCGTGCTGCCTGCCTCCTGCTGCACCCACCTACCAACCAGCCGCCGCCCCTCAACCGAACTATGTGCGATGTGTACACACGACAGACATTCGCAGACGCGGGCTCCTAACGTGCCGCCGCGTGCCGTTTCGCACGCGAATGTAAAATCCTGCAGTTGACATATTTTAATTATCATGTACAATTCCTGCGAGGGTGGTCTTTATGCGCGTTCGTGGAGTGCCCCCTTTTTTCATAGCTTCCTTTTTCTGTTGTTTCGGGTTTCAATTTCGGGTGTATTTATAAGTTGAGTGATTTTTAAATGCTTAATGAGGATGTACACATTGATTTTGAGTCCTGCTGAATCTTCTATAGCAGGATTCAGCATGTTGAAATTATAGCTACATATTTTTTCGTGATATATTCTGCTTAAGGCAGATATCTATTTATATAAATATCTGCATATTTCAAGTTATCTTACGTTTATATTATTTGCATCCATTGCATTTAGAGTGTACATACAATGTGTTTAAAGTGATCGGAAATACTTTTTTTAATTTTACAATACTCGGGTTTCTTATTTTTTTATCTATATCCTCCTTGGTTCCATTTTTTTAAATATTATTACATACAATGTGTTCAAAGTATTTAATGTATTCAATATGACATTACCTTAAAACATATTTTTTCAATACTACTCATCTTATAACATTTGCATACACCAGTAATTTTCTTGCTCTTTTTATATCTATTAAAGTTTTTTTTTCTTAGTCATTATCTACCATATCATTATATACAATCTGTTCAAAAATAATTTTCAAAATCTTTCTTTTCTCAACGTTTAAGTTGCAAAACTTATTGTTTCAGAGTTTACATTTTATCACTATACTTATTCTTATTGTAATCCATATAATACAATGTGTTCGAAGAGAAAACCTTTAAAAGATTTTTCAACATTTCAATGTAATTGTTGAAATATTTGCTTTGTTTGTTTTTCATTTTTAATAAGCTTGTTCAAAAATGTTAAAAAAATTATATACCATATGCTCAAAGTCTAGGAAAATACAGAATTTCTAAAAATTCTAAGGATTTATAAGAAAATTGTTCTATATTCATATTTTATACGTCCTCTTTTTTATTGTTTCATTTTCTTATAAGAATTATATACAATGTGTTCATAGTCACTTTTCAAAACAAAAATGTTTGCATTATATCTCCATGAATCATACATTTTCTTGAATTTTTTGGTTTTATGTATACCAATGTGTTTAGAATTTTTATACAATGTGTTCAAAGTCTAACACAATATTTCTTTGTTATGCGATTTGGATGTTATTTCACATATTGTTTTACGCATAATAATGTCTATTCTAAAAAAAAATTAATGTTCCCTTCCAACATCTAAAGACTCCAATATCAAAGAAAAAAAACATTAATGAAGATTGAGATAAACAGCCAAACAAAAAAATAAATTGAAATTAAAAAATTATAAACGCCACCCTCAAGTGCACTAAACGCACCCTCCTCCCAATCCTCATCCCCAAACTCACAACTCATTTCAATAACCAGAAAAAAAGTATCGTTCCATCCTCAACATCCTACAGACCCGTTCCACTCCGTTCAAGTATTAATTTTTTTCACTATTCCCACAACACAGTCCGTGATGTCCTTATCCCCATCTCTACTATCCAGCAGAACGTACCCATCCTGCCGAAGGCAGCAGAAGCGGCGGCTGCTAAGTTTAATTAGTAGCCCTCGGGCGGTATCTGCAATTTCCAATCTTCGCGGGCGCTCAATTATTTATTACCAATTTCGCGATGTGATAAAGCAGGTCTCCGGCACCCTTAAATAACTCAAAAAAAAAACTCACCCACACACACACACACATACACACACATACATACAGCCCCATACAGAGCAGACTAAAACTCCAGTGATGAATTTCCTTAAAACTCGCTCTCGCTAACAAGCAGGAGACAGCAGGAGAGCGCCGTGCGTAGCCCCCAAAACACAACCAACGGGGATGAATCGCTGATGACTTTTCTCGATCTTTTTTTTTGCTCTCTTCGCGCCCAGCTAAGAGAGGGAACCGACAGCCAAAAAAAAAGGGAAAACTTTGCGTGGTTTGTCTCGGGGGTTACCACGTTTGCGTAGGGCCAAAGGAGGAGCGTAAAAAAAAACAGAGCAGAGCGTGGATAATGAAGGTCACAATCACACTGGAGATAAATGAAAAATAAACGCCGAGCGCGACGCTAATTTTTAATTTTCCCAAAAACTTACCCCTGCACACTGTGGATTGTAGACAAGCCCTTGATAAAGAAGGAAGAAAAAACCCTCCTGTCGTAATTAAAAAGAAAATATTCAAAGTGCGTATTCGAATTTAAAAATGAATAATAAAGTATTATCTGCTAGCTATACTAATACATAGAATATACAGTGTGTTCATGGCGTATTTAAAAATGTTTTTCTTTTTATTAATAGAGAGTGTTTCGGGATTTAATATACAGTGTGTCCGGGGTATATCCTAAAAACTATTTTCCAACATTTCTGTAGGTTTTTGACCTTTTAATATAATTGTACATTTTTATATAGTGTTCAAAAGGTCAAAAATGTTCAGAAGGTTCAAAAGAACATATAGAGCATTCTTAAAATAATGTACGCAGTGTCTACAACATATTATACTGTATTTGTTTATGTTTCTCTAGATTTGTATTAGTTTTCTATTGTTTTTTGATAAACGGTGTCTTTGTGTACGAATTTATTATACAAAGTGCATATCGGAATTTAAGAATGAATAATAAAATATCATCTACTAGCTTTAATAACTAATACATTGAATATACAGAGTGTTCATGACATATTAAAATATGTTTTTCAGCATTTGCGTTTTACTAGATTATTTTTTCTTTTCTTTTTTAAATGGAGAGTGTTTAGGAATTTAATATACAGTATGTTCGGAGTATATCCTAAAAACTATTTTCCAACATTTCTGTATGTTTTTGAACTTTTAATATAATTTCACATTTTTTATACAGTTTTTAAAGGGTAAAAAAGGTTCAGAAGGTTCAAAAGAACATACAGAGCATTCGCAAAATAATGTACACAGTGTCTATAACATATTATACTGCATTTGTTTATGTTTCTCTAAATTTATATTAGTTTCCTAATTTTTTTATAAACCGTGCTTTTGTGTAGGAATTTGTTATACAAAGTACGTATCGGAATTTAAGAATGAATAATAAAATATCATCTACTAGCTTTAATAACTAATACATTGAATATACAGTGTGTTCATGACATATTAAAAGATGTTTTTCAGAATTTGCGTTTTACTAGATTATTTTTTCTTTTCTTTTTTGAATGGAGTGTTTAGGAATTTAATGTACAGTGTGTCCGTAGTATATCCTAAAAACTATTCTTCAACATATACTGAAATGTTCTAGAATTTTTAATATAACTTTACATTTTTTCTATAGTGTTCCAAATGTCAAAAAGGTTTAGAAGGTTCAAAAGGACATATAGGGCGTTCGTAAAATAATGTTCGCTTAGTTTATAATATGTTATACCGTATTTGTTTATATTTCTTTAGTTTTCCAGAATTGTCCTAATTTTTTTATAAACAGTGTCTTTTGTAGGAATTTTTTATACAATGTGATCAAAGTGTTATGTATTTTTCGGATCATTTACACTTCTTGGAATTCTTGATACATATAAGACTTTTGTTTTTTTAGTATTATTGTTGTCTTTACTTGACTTTCATTTAATATCATTATCTACAATGTGTTCAGTTAGAATCTTTAAAAGTAATTTATTAACTAATTAACTGACATTTATACTTACAATATTTTACATACAATATGTCCGACGTTCATGGGTTAAAAACGATTTCAACATTTGTCTGAAGTATACAATAAAATATTTTTCACTATTTATAGACAGACTTGTTAATATTTTCATATTTTTAGAAGGTTTCGTACATTTTTTGGGTTTTATAAGGTTTGCATACAGTTTGTACTATTGTACATACAGTGCGTTCGCACATTTTTTTTTTCTTTCAAAAATATGAATGAAGCTTAAAAAACTAGGCTGAAGGCTGCAATAAACAAAAAGCTCGAGGCAAAAGCTATCAAAGCTATCGATCTCATCTGGAACGAGAAAACGATTTTTGCATATTGTATGCTCCACTTTATCGCCGTGCAAAAAAAGAGACTCCGGCGACTTGTAGTGTCCGGGCTGCGCCTGAAGTGCGATTCGCTATTCCAGCGCGACTTGAATATCCCTTGCATATCAGCTCTCGATCTCCTGCTGGCTCCTGCTGCACACATACACACTCAGCCTCCCTCCATCCATTTCTATTGCAAAGTCGCCCCGAGATGGATGAATGACTGGATGACATCGGGAATAATAAAAGAAATATCCATCGCGATGTCTATCTGCATACGGGCGTCCTGCATGGCTGCAGGAATCCGGAGCTGTCACACATAAAGCTTGCGACATAAAATATATGTCTTTATGGCCATCGACGCCCCCGACGCCGCCACCGACGACGCAACCCTCCGATGGCTTTTAATACGGCGACGCGATGCATCCAATACCGGAAATGGCACTTTTTCATTCCCATATTTTTTCCTGCTACGACTATTGCCACCACCACCACTTTCAAAATGGGTTTGCTTGTAAATATTTTTTTATTACTCACAATAAGATATTCAGATATTGTCGAACAATACTCAAGGGTATAAATCCACGATTGCCTTTTATGTTCCGGCGATGGTTTGATGGTTGGATGGCGCTTAAGTGCAGAGTGAATTATGGCAACCCTTCCGGCGTGGTGCGGCACACGGCAGCGGCGCCGGCGGTGGCTGTCTGGCGGGAATTGATAAGATTGGGCGAGAGATGCGTCTTGCGGTTGGGAGCGCAACACCTCGGTCAATTGAGTTACGACTGGTTGCTGGTTCCTGCTGGAAGGATCCTTCTTCGGAAGTAGCAGGAAGGGTGAACAGTCGATAGTTTTGCCTATATCTGTGTGCTTGTATGTGAAGGCGCTAGAGTGGATAGTGTGGAAATCGGAGAGAGTGGTTGTCGAAAACCGTTCACCGTTCAGCAGCAGGAATGGCATGAATCGCGCGAAGGGCCGCTCTCCTCGGCTCGTAACCGCTAACATTGCACACGCCTCGCACAACTCGAACTTCGAACTGATTCCCACCGATTTCACGCCATTGGGTCAACCGCACTGCTTGCGCACCAAATCCCTGCGAATTCCCGCCTGGAATACCGGGAACTTAATCATGTGGAAAGTGCCAATTTGCTTTCAGGTCAAGTTTCCGGTCTTCGTTGGCTATCTCACGGGACCATCAAGAACATCGCGTGCGTCGTCACTCAATTAACCTATAACCATTGATTCAATATTTGGTTAGGATAAATAGATCTAGATGACATCTGTTTTCTCAAAGTTTTCTTTTAGAAACAAACATTTGGTAAGAAGTGTGGTAAGTATAATATTAGCAAAAATTGTCGCGAGCATTAGTCGTTTGTAGATTCTGATACGTTTTAATTTTTCGTTTTATAAACACCCAGTATAAAACACATTGTATATAAAAAACTACGGTTTACATTTCTTTAAGCTTATAAAAAAACATTAGAATATTTTGATTTTATATTTTTCTCATACCTCAATATTTCATCTGATTTTAGTAACCTTTTATATACAAAGTGTCCTTACCACAAAGTGTTATAAATTATATAATGACTTATGATTAGTTAGATTTCAGAAATTATATTTTTAAATAAACGATAGGTTCAAAATTACATGATAATGTTAATGTTAAATATATACAGTGTGTCTGAAAAAAAGGTTCAATATATCTTCACGTTCAAATTTATTTCAAGTTCTCACGGGCAATATATTATTATACGAGATCAGTCATATTTTATTTCTTTTATAAACACTCTGTATAAATCACATTGTATGTAAAAATACTTTACATCACATTTCTTTACGCGTTTAAAATGATAGATTGATTTAATTTAATTGTTTTTTTTTTACATATTTCATTGTTAAAAATTGCATGCCGAGTAGTTAATTATATACAGGGTGCTCGAAACATTTTAAAATAGAGATTCAACATATCTCCACGTTTCGTGATTTTTGTATTCATCAATCTAAAAAATGTTGGAAATGACAATATTTTACTTACATTTCTTACGTTTGAATCAGTTACAATTTTAATATTAGTATACATTTCATCACATGTTTCTATATTTGGTGAGATTTTAGCAACTTTTTTGTAAATGCAGAAAGTGTTCTATGTAAAAGCTTTAGTAAAAAATATAAATAAGAAAATAATGAATATTAAAATAATCAAAAGTTAATTAAAGCAATCAAAATTTCGCGAATCAGCGACAAACCAAAAATTAATCTCAATCCAAAAGAAAATTGCACATACGGGTAACATCCCCCACCCATTTCAATCTATTATTACGCACTTTGTGCGTAGGTAATACATGATTGCTTGTATGCGTGCCATGCGGTTAGCTGTCGGGGGGTGGAGGCAGTGGCGGTGGCGGTGGCAATAGCACTGTCGGCAAATGGTACGATTGCGGTTTACGGCTTTGGAAATTCCTGCAGAAGCGCCATAAACGCGCGCGCGAGGCGTCCATGCATAGATATTAGCGTATCAATAACAAATTCGTGCGCGCCTCACCGGCACCTCCACCAATTCAAAACCGCCACCCTTCAACCGTCATCACCGCTCCGCCGCCCCCTCAAACACGCGGAGTAGGAAACATATCGACGACAACTGCCGCATTTACACTCGCCCCGTTCAATTTCGCTCTTTTCGAGGCGCTACGTACGCATCATACACCTTATTGCCCACGTATCCAAGCCTATATATGAATACAGTGTGTCCAAAGACATCACCAAAAAATATTTAAAATAAAATCTCCACGTTTCATAACATTTCTGATCGATTTCAAATTTGTATATACACTATGTTCGTGTGTGTGTGGGGGGGGGGGGCATTATATACAATGTGTCCAAAGATGTAAAAAATGGGTTTTCAATAGATCTTTGCAATTCGTGCATTTTTAAGCAACTTTCGGTAGTTTGTAAAATTAATTTGTTTAATTTGTATATACACAGTGTTCAAAGTTAAAACACATGAATTGACAGGAATTCAAAAAAGTGATTAACAAGTAATAACCACATGTCACCGGGTGGCGAAAGGAACAAATTGCCCATCGGTCAGCGCAATCCTGTCATCCTGCTGACTCGGTAGGTGGGTGGGCATGAGGGTGGGTGGAGGGAGTGTAGCCGGTTGCACACAAAGTGCGCATGCAAATTTATAGATTCATAGATGGAGATGAACGGCATGCGTAATGCACGGCAGGCAGGACGTGCGGAAACGCCAAACAGGATGTATTGCTCCACAGCAGGCATACTGGCAGCAGGACTGGCAACAGGATGGTCGCGGCCTGAAATCCCATACAAGAGCCGACGAATATTGTGCGGCACGACTGGCAGGCGCGCGCGAGCCGCACGGAATTGGGCAATAGATTGACCTGCAATTCAACAGGATGGCCGACCGCCCAGCAGGACGCCGCAGGACTACTGCTACCAACTGCCGGGCAGGATGCGGTCGGCGAGAGATTGCCGTCTGAATTTTTAACACGATTGTCTGGATGACTGATATGACTATCTGACACCGGCGATATTTGCGCCTAATCAACGTTAATCAATTTTACATAATTTATGGACATATTGTATAATCCAAGCCCAAGCTAAACTGGGCTAATCTAAAAAATCATAAGTTAAGAATGTTATGTTTGAAAAATTTTAGTGACACATCATAAAGAAAATGTTATAAGATTGACCTAAGTCGGGTTGAGGCATATACAGTATGTCCGCAAAAAAAATAAAAATATTTTTTAACAACAAATCTTCATGTTTCGGAATATTTTCAGTAAATTTACTTTTTACATACAGGGTGTATAAGTATGTCGTGTGTTCCTAATCATTAAGAAATTAAATTCTATAAAATGTTAATCATTAATGAAAGTATTTCTAAAATGATGCTTATTTAAGCAAGATTTAGTTATCATCGGAAGTTGGTTAAATGAAGAAAGCATATGGTATGTTTGGACAAACTGTATGTAAAAAACTAAAGTTGCTGGAAATATTCCGAATCGTGGAGATTTGTTGTTAAACGATTTTTTTATTTTGCGAACACATTGTATACACATCAATAGGACTAAGTTTTGTTGGTTTATACCAAAATTTTTAAGATTTTTTCATACATCATAATGTTGAACGACATAAAAGATATCTTCAAAAAAGGGAGGATTTGATAAAATTCGGTTATTAATAGCAAGCCATTACAAACCCCATTGAATATCACGGAAGGATAATTCCTGCAGCATCCCTCCACGTCTCTATTCGTCTGCCGGCGGGGCCTCGAGAAGCAAGCCTACTTTCGAAAATTGAATATTTTTTATGCAACCCCTCGCACATTCACTACCACTACCAGCACCACCGGCAGCGACTAAGAACATCCTCATCGACTCTCCTCGTTATCACCGCCTCGCCACCAATACGAACGCGCAACGCATTGTGTCGTGGGTCTATAAACATTTTAAATAAATTTCGATCCTTAGCGCTTTCCTGTGAAGACGCCGCCGCCGGAACAGGAGGGCAAAAAAAAGAATAACGAAAACGAGCGCCACACAGGGCCAGATATCTCTGTTACATCCGGCTGTATATGATTCCTGCGGTTTAATGTGTGCGGGCGCGCCGCATTATGAGCATCCCACCCACCCTCACCGCGTTACATTATCTCGTATTATTTAAAACGATATAAATTGCTGCTCATTTATATTGAGTTTAATATACGTACGCGAGTCTCGGGCACGAAAAAATTAATGCGAAAGGTTACAGACATTTCTTTCACGTCACTCGCGGATATTTATATGCGGGTTTTACAAGTTATTAAATATTTTTTTACTCCGAACACATTGTATATACTGGTTATATGGTATGTGTTTTATTGAAATCGATAAGAAATTTAAAATTCGTGATGAATTACAATTTCTTTGTCTGAATTTTTGGACTATCTTTTTTTTACATTGAACACACGGTATTCTTCGAACACTCTGTATATATTAGAAATAAGTGACTGACTTATGTTAGAAATGTTACAGAGAATTAAGATTTCCTGAAATTTAAATTTTGTTAGTTTACGTTTTTAATTTTCTAAGAGCACACTGTATTTTCTGGACTCTTAGTGACGCCCTGTAACTTTTAGACGTTTGTATGAAAAACAAAAGTTTCTCGAAAAGTTACGAAACGTGTAGATACGTTGAGAACATATTTTTCTAATCTCCGGTCACACTGTACATACTTACCTACCTGAACATATTGTATATAATTTTTTCAAATCGATAAGAAATCTCATGAAACATGAAGATTGAATAAGATATGTTTTTTGGAACGTCTTTGAACACTTTGTATATATCTAAGCTTGGACACGATTACATCAAATAATCAAAATGTTTTCATACGTCAATATATAGATGAGTTTTGATTAATTGACTTATAAATTTTTGAAAATTTCGAACAGATGGTATATAATTATAGATGCCTTCTATTTATTATTTTCTTTGTGGACAAAATCAGTGGAACTTGAGACGTTTGCTCTCAATGATCATAACCACCCATATACGAATGGATAAAGGATGAGAGATTTCGAGATGCAGAGATAGGGAGAGTCAAGGGGTTGTTCGGTTTTGGCCAGGGTAAAATGTCAAAGGAATGAGGGAGATGAGCCGGGAAGAGTGAATACGAGAACACATCTCCTGTATGGATGGGGTGGGGAAAGGAGTGGCGAAGAGATGAGCGGGACGATTCGCGTCGCGTTACGATTGCTATTCTACATATTCGACAATTATTGATTATAATTTCAACCCCTCAAGATGAGGGTAAACATCGACGCACAGCAACAGCAGGTCCAGGCAGAAGATACAGGAATCGAGGACAATGGATGAATATATCGTCGAATAGAAATGATTTCAATGTTTCTTTTATACTACATTTTTAATTTCTTCTGGTGCATATCCCATTGTTAGATGGATTTAGAATTTAAGTAACACTCGGTATATACTCACTTCTTTGAAATTAGAAATATTAGAAAGAATAAAGATTTCCGAAATTTTCGTGTTTCTTAAATTAGTTAACTTTTTTTAAATTTCTATGAGTACGCTGTATTATTGGTATATTATAAGTTTGAACACTTTGTATGCGAAAGCATAAAAGTTGCTTGAAAAGTGCCGAAACATGGAGATATATGAAGAACTCAATTTTTGATACCTCGAACACACTGTATGTACGGCGTACGAACGGGGATAATTCGATTGTTTTTATTATTCCTCTTTTCGTTTACAATTAGAAATAGTAGTAAATTGTTTTGAAATACTTTGAACACTAGGTATATTCGAACACATTGTATATTAAAAATTCAAATCCTAATTAATAAAGGGAGATATTTTTGGTGAGGTGCAAATTATTATTTTTTAGAATGAATTGCAATATTTAAAAAGTCATTTTATATTATATATAGGGTGTCCGAAATTAACGAAATTAATTCTTCCTAATAACAACAGTTTTGAAAACAGGGGATTATTTAGAAAATTATGACATGACTGTTAAGTTTGGTGTAATATTAAAACATTTCATATATCCATTTTTTCTCTCGATTTTAATATCAAGTCCTTCATCCAGGATATATCAAAATTTCATGGATTAAAATACGAGCCGGAGCATTGCTGTCATCCTGGTGAAGCGTCGCTTCGAATAAATACATCCCTCCCGAAATTCGGGAGGGATAATAGAAAGCGACCGGTGCGTGTCTCTCGCACCAGACGAGTGTAGTGTGTTCGCAGCAGAGTAGACAGGCCAAACACAAACGCTGCTGCAGAGGACTAGCAGGACTAGCCGGACAAGTCGGAGCCATCGAAAGCATTAAGTAGCGACGACAAAAACGCGCGCGCTGTCCGAAAAGCAGGGATGCGATGCGCGATGCGAATGGTCAATAGGCGGTTAGCGAGAGCTCACTGACGGCCATCGGATGGCGAGAGGGACGGGAAAGAAAGGGAAGAAAAGCGGGATCAAAACGTCGGACCTCTTCGCCTGACACAGCGGCGGTGACTGGCGCCTCCGCCACCACACTCGAAATGACTGCGGGCATTCCTCCTAATCCGCTCGGACACTGCCGCCCCATTGGATTCGGGTATTAGTCGGGATGATTCTGAATGGAAATATCAATAATTTTTTTATTTTTCACCAAATTTAAACGTTATTAAAAATTGGAAAAAAGCATTAAAATATAAACTCAAGCCCACTATGATATCGCGTGTTATTTTCTGAACAGTAGCAGCTGTCGATCTCTCGATGCGCTTAAACGACTGTTTTCACGTAAATATGTCGTTTAAGCACATCTAAAAATGTTCGGATATCGCGTGTTAGATTCTGAACCGTTGCAGCTATCAATCTCTCGATGCGCTTAAACGACTTTTTTCACGTAAATAAGTCGTAAAAGCACATCTAAACATGATTTTCTCTTATATTTTGGCGAATACATGCAAAATGTTCGGATATCGCGTGTTAGATTCTAAACCGTTGCAGCTATCGATCTTTCGATGCGCTTAAACGACTTTTTTTTTCACGTACATAAGTCGTATAAGCACATCTAAACATGATTTTCTCTTATATTTTGGCGAATACATGAAAAAAGTTCGGATATCGCGTGCTATTTTCTGGACAGTAGCAGTTGTCGATCTCTCGATGCGCTTAAACGAATTTTTTCACGTGAATGTTTCGTTTAAACACATCTAAACATGATTTTCTCTTATATATTGGCGAATACATGCAAAATGTTCGGATATCACGTGTTAGATTCTGAACCGTTGCAGCTATCGATCTCTCGATATGCTTAAACGACATTTTTCACGTAAATAAGTCGTATAAGCACATCTAAACATGATTTTCTCTTATATTTTGGCGAATACATGCAAAAAGTTCCGATATCGCGTGTTATTTTCAGAACCGTTGCGCCTATCGATCTCTAGGTGCGCTAGCATCTGCGATTGCATAGTGGGTAGTGCTTCGGCTTACCACGCAGCAAGACGGGGTTCGATTCCCCGCGGTGGGCATCATTAATGTGAATTTATTCACATCACATTACTACAACAAATACACAACACAATTACGCAACAACCACTACACAACAAACTACAAATACAACATCATCAACACATTAACTGCGCCAACAACGCCAACATTACAAAAATGTTACATTAGAATATATACTGTATTCAAGAAAAAACATGTACAATGAAATATAACACACAATATAATTGTAAAAAGCGCACTGGATGAAGGACCACATGGTCGATGGCCTAGTCTTCGGACTTAAAATAAAGTTACTTTTTTATAAGCTCAAAACCAAAAACAAGTTCTTGTGTTTAAAAATGTTATTAAACCTTTCGAAATTTTATACATATCTATGAACTCACTATATAAAATAGTCACTACATATTTTGAAGATTCTTAAATATATTTAATAGGGAGATACTCTATTGTCTAATGTCACATTGTATATAATAATATATTAGCCAAAATTTTCATATTTAAAAAATCGAGTGGGCATTCATAGAAGTTAAGGTTAAAAAATATTAATATCTTTGAATCCACTTTATATATTGCACACATGTATATACTACAGTATGACATGTTTTTGAAATTGATTATTTTCTTTTCAACTTAATGAATAAGAGTGTAAATTATATTTTTGAACACATCCAGAACACATTGTATGTCATAATATTGTAAGCAATAATTTGTAAGTTACTAAAAAATCTGAAATTACGAATAATTATTGAAAAGAGAAAGTTCAGACATTTTATTGTTCCCTTCGGACTCACGGTATACAATGAACATACTGCATATTTTATAGTGTAGCATATTTTTACAAATTTATACATATTTTGAAATTTATTAAGTAAGAGTGAAAATACCAAGAGTAATGGGTTACAAATATCTTGAACCTGTTGCATGTAAAGAACACATTGTATATAACAATTACGTCATATTTTTCAAATTTATTTAAAATGTTGAAATTTATTAAATCTACTAAATACTAAAAATTAAAAAATTAAAAAAATTGTTCTTTGAAATTTTGCCGGCAACTTCGAACATCCTGTATATCATGAACACATTGTGTATATCAAAATAAAATTTTTTGAAAATGACCAAATAAGAGTGAAAATACAAAGTTATATGAATTATATGAGGCTGAGATAAATTTTAACCTCTTCCCATTAACCTCCTCCAGGTTGACAACCACCCCCAGCGCCCCCAACCTGCCCCCATCGCCACCCCGCCAGCTGCAAATATACGAGAGCGAGCGTAATGCGATTAAACGTTTAACATTTGGCGATTAAACGACGTCCAAACTATAAATGCAACATGGTTTTAGCCGCCGCCGCATCTTCCACCCCTTAAAAACATTCCCTCATATGGTGGGCGTCTTTAGCCGCATGGCCGCTTCTTTAGCCAGCCCGTCAGCCCACCTTTGCCTGCAAAACAAACAAACACACGCTAATGGAAGCTAATCTTCGGGCGGCGGTTTTGTTGTTACCTCTCGCGCTAAGACAAAGTGTCACCACATCATGCAAAGATTCAGCAGGAGTCAACGAGGAGTAGTGCGGGCGACATATATGCTAATGCACGTCGCACCTTAAATATTGTCTTATTGGATAAGTTTTAATCCTTTGCGAAGACTAATCGCTTCTGGTTAGGATTTTCACACAATGTTACACATTGCAGGAAAATTTCCTGGACAAACTCTCAATGGAATGTTTTCCGAGAAAAATTTAGTTAGACTTATTTTTGAAATGGTCTAGATATGTGTTAAAATGCAAACATGCTATTTAAATTTTATAGGTTCACGGTTTGGACACCCTGTATATTATTATATTGTATATAGGTCGAATGAGAAAAAACTTAACAATGTTTTTTTTTATTATTCGGCTTACTTTTCTGTTTGTAGTATTATAATATCTGAAACTTATAAATGATTATTGTAAACACATTGTATATGACAATGAAAAATTCTTAACATTTGTATTTCAAAAAATTATCGAAAAACTATTCAGATGTTCAAGTAAACACTGTATTTGTTGGTAAATAGTATAGCTGTTAGAACACACTGTATATCACCTAATTGTATATACAGAACAATATGCTTATACTAACTTAATCTAAATAGTCTATCTTAACCAGACTTAACTTAATATGCTTTTGTAAGATTTGCATTTTATATTATTGAATTTTTTTTGGTTATTTTTTTTTTCTTACTCTCGTTGTAAACAAATAGGAAAAGTTTTGCAAGTGAATACATTCGGCGATAATAACCAGAATTCCGGATGTTCTGTCAACCGTCGCCGTCGGTCGGTTCGCCTGCGCGTCGTGCCGTCTCTCCCAAAACGCCAGCCATCAAAACGATGGGGGGCGGCGGCGGCGGCGCAGGCGATGGTGGTTTCGGCGTTCGTTGTTTTGATGATAGCTATTTGTATTAATGTATATTTATATACACGTGTAATATCAATGACTCCCAGGTTTGCACTTTCGCCTCACCCGCCTCACTCACGCTTACTCACTGTAGGAGGGGGCGGCATTGGGGGTGGTTGGAGGCGGCAAATGAAAACTCGAAAACGGAGCGCAACACGTCAATACGCCACTTACTCCAGCTTGTTCGCCTCGCACCATCACCACCATCAGCCTGCACCGCCACCGCCGCCTCCACCAACCACCCCACTACCCGCTAAAACGAGCATGTGAGATGTGACTTTTAGAATTCCAACAGGCGTTTAGAATTCCTGCCCGTGAGCCGTCCGTGAGCAGGAGGAGAGTGTAAACAAAGCCGTACGCATTGTGCGACGATTACACTACATTCTGCATGATTTTCGCGGCAGTCGAAAATGTATCGCAATGTATGTGAGTGTGAGTATGCCTCTCTGGGTGTATGTATGCATGTATGTATGTATGTGTGGGTGGGTGTAAATGTGTGTGCGTTTTACTAATGCATAACGCTTTGCAGCACTGTTTTGTACGCAGGCCGCCGAACGCAGCGAAGGATTGCAGGAACGAGTGGTCAGTACTGAATGTACACAATTCGGCTGGATTTTAATTAGTCATGCTTATCGTCGCGCTCATTGCGAAAGTTTGGCGCCTCTGTGAGTGTGTTGTAATTGAAGTTTAAGAACATTACCATACATTTTTCACGAGCCATGGAAGACATTTTATGCATTTCGGTAATGTTTTGAGGTTATTATGCGTTTATGCGTTCAATTTTGAGGTTATGTTAACGGACATAGTTTTAGAGTTCATTTACACTTTGTATTCTAATTAGTTATTCTGAATTGTTAATGCTTAGGCTTACTTAAGATAGATTAGATTAGGTTATGTGTGGTTAAGTTAGATTTAGTTAAATTTGTGTGGTTGGTGTGCCACAATAAAAGAGAGAAGTGATGACGACGGACTCGCTGATGAATACAGACTCGCCGGTAAAGATGCACTTGCTGATGACGGAATGCCGGTGATGGATTGTCGATTATGAGAATTAGTCAACTATTTATGCCCCTGGGAGGTGATCAAAAATGGAGGTGATGACTCGATCATTCCTTTGTTCGTCAACGCTGAAATGCGAAAGTCACTTTCTCGTGGTGACGATTTCGACGCCTCCGCATTCGGGATGTTTATGTCTGGATGATTATGATTTCGGCGGATGTTTATGTGATATTAATTTAAATTAAGTTAATATAAGCTAGGTTATGTTAAATTAAGTTAAATGCAGCTCATATAGGAGTTTTGTTTGAAATAGAATAATTATGTTTCAAAAATGACAATTTTGTCGAAATATTTTTTGTTTTCAGGAGGTATTGCATGGATTTCCAGGATTGCGTGCAGATATTACGCCGCTAAGGCTAAAGTACATGGAATCCTTGATGTTTTGGCATCACTCGCTAATACCAAATCGCGAAATCGTTGCCGGTTTGTCGTTGCCTCTGCTGCCAGTTGGGGAAAATCCCAAATAAATCCGAACCTCTTCTCTCTTTCGAGTTTCGGTTTTTTCCCCCGGCTTTGGCACTGCCCGGCGCCTCCACCCAAAAAGTACACTCATATATACACCCACAGTAGCGACAGCAGCAGCAGCAGCACTCCATAAAGTGTTTGAATGCAAATCGTTTTCGTTCGCCGATGCTGATGCGCTGGCATGGCGGCGGCTGCTGCCTTTGCAAATCCTTGCGTCCTTTGGCCATCCTCCTGCTATACTCTGTACTACGCTGTGCTCTGCAGGCAGAGAGCAAGTCGAAAGCCCAAATCCGAAAATACCGAATGAAAATTCGTACGCATTTGCTCGGAAAAACGGGGCCACAATTGCGAAAACGCCGAATTAATCCCGGATAGCATTTGCCATCGGTTTTCCTGCTAACCTAACCTCATTCCCATTTATTGTTTCATACTCTCTTAGTTTCATAGTACTTTTTGGAATTCCTTTTTGATTATGTCTGGTTGGGTCAGATTATATTCAGTTAGTTTAGGATAAATTACATTGGATTAGATTAAGTTGGATTAAGTAAGATTAAGCAGTCTTAGATTGCTAAAAGTTAGGTTAGGTTAGGTTAGGTTAAGTTTGGTTAAATTAGGTTAAGTTAGGTTAAGTTAGGTTAAGTTAGGTTAAGTTAGATTAAGTTAAGTTGGATTCAGTTAGGTTAAGTTAGCTTAAGTTAGGTTAAGTTAGGTTAAGTTAGGTTAAGTTAGGTTAAGTTAGGTTAAGTTAGGTTAAGTTAGGTTAAGTTAGGTTAAGTACGGTTAAGTTAGGTTAGGTTAGGTTGAGTTAGGTTAGGTCCAGAGATCTGTCAGTCAATAAAAAGAAGAAGAAAAAAAAAGGTTGAGTTAGGTTAGGAAAGGTTAAGTTAGATTAAAATAGGTTTTGGTTAATTTAGGTTAACTTAGGTTGAGTTAGGTTAAAATAGGTTCAGTCAGATTAATATAGCTTAAGTTACGTCTTGTTAAGTTAGGTTAATTTATGTTTTAATAAAGTTTAAAAAACAAAAAATTTGGACTATATTAATTTAGGTAAAATATACACTTCAACCCTAAATCAATTAAAATAAAGTTGAAAATGTTAAAACTTTGCAAGTAAAACATTGAGATCATGTCAGCATCAAACTAATGAAGTGCATCCTCCGGTATGTTCCTATCGCCCTTCGTCCCCTCCGTTACCTTCTCGAAGAAAACACTTAACCACTTCCTACTTCCTCGAAAAATTCCATCCGCCCACCCTCAAAATATGGCGAATAAATTATAAATTATGCAAACGTGCCGCGTCTTTGAGCAAGCCGCTTAAAACGTCTTAAAATGCGCTTAAAAGGACACAAAATGCGTGTGATATCCTCCGACGGCAATCCGATGACATTTTCAACTTTCAACCCTTTTCCCAGTTACGAGTACAAGCAGTCTAGCAAGTAAGTGGGCGGGCAAGATTGGGAGAAAGTCGGGAAAAGTATCAAGCATTTGAATATGGAATTTTGAATATGGAATTTCTATATAGAATCTGACAGCGTTTTATGCCCTTCCGCAATAGTTGACGAGATTGTGAGTGGGTGTATGGGGTTGTGTGGAGGGTGTATACGGAAGGATGTCTGTGTAAGGGTAAATAGGATGTGCCATTAGAGCCTTCAACTCCTGCGCTACTGCGTTATGAAAATGACATTTTCTGTTTGTCTCTCAGTTCGAACAGCCGTCGAACGCAAATTCCGTTCAGAGATTCGCGCTGAAAGTTCGATTGAAGCACTTGCGACCGACGGTGCTGATGAATATTCATGAATTTGCTTAGAGTGTATAGAGGGTCTACAAACGGCTCGGCGACGGGGAATTTTGGGAATTATCTTTGCAAAATTCACATGTTTTTCGTTTTAATTGTTTTTAATGTTTAATAAAATATTTCGAGATTATTTTTGATAGTTATTTCCGATTTTTTTAGTTTAACGTATTCCATTTTAAATGATATATACTGAAGGTGCACCCAAAAAAAGGCGGGAAAAGGTTTAAAAAGTCATAGGCCAATTGTACACTGAGAATGTAACATAAAAACAATTAAGATTTTTTTTGATTCCATTGAATCAAGCTGCATTCAATGGAATTGAAAGAACGGAATGACAAAGTAAAGAACTTAAGGTGATCCAAACATTCACCTCTCCACACAGTGATTCCGTTTCTATATTGCTCTAGCGGTTCTAGGAGGGGTAACGCTTCGTGGTGAAGGACCTGTAACTAAGCGCGTTGAAGTGTTCGCACACCTCTAGCTTTCTAAGTCACTAGATATTACTGATACTGACTCTGCAGGAGTCCTGAGTCACTGTGATTAATTGTGACAACATCAGAAACAAGGTTATAATTTCCTGGTCAGCACGGAGCGACGCCGGTGCCCAGGCGACCGACTTTTCTTATATACTTATATACTACAAGAATGTGTAGCGGATTAGTTCAGAAAACTATAGGTTTCAAAGAAATTGTTCTGATAGGTGTATCGATTCGTAAATCGATATAAAATAAAAGGTATGCCTTGACAGATTGTGAGCGGAGAACTAATTGTGTGCGATATTCATAAATTGCTCCAGAGCGGTTCTTGGAGAGGGCAGGGCTTCGGGGTGAATGACCTGTGAGTCACCCTCTTGGTTTCTAAGTCATGCTGCTGATTCTGACTCTACAGGACTGCTGAGTCATTATGATGAATTATCATATTACTTATTCGTTTCCTGAACAACACGGCATCGGTGCACAGTATCCAATTTTGATGTTTTTGCGGGTTAAAAGTCCATAACTCCATTTCTTATCCAAGCCGACTGTATTTGATAAATTATGCATTTTTAAAGTATAATTCATAAATTTGATGAATTCAGTTTGGTATTTCATGGTTTTTTTATACATCTTAAGTAGACAAAATATGCCATTTTGGGCTAGATATTGACTTTGCTCGATAGTACCAAAGCAGTTTTAATGGCTATCTACGCCCAATATCACGATCTTTCAGATGACGCTATTCACACATCAATTGGACACTATGCGGCGCCGTCGCCTTGGTAGCGTTTTCTCGCATTTGCTAGTTAACATATATCTTATATCAAAAGATAACTTATTTCATAAAACAACCAATTTTTTTGATATGCCTTGACAGATTATGTGTAGAGAACTAAATATGTGCGGCTTTTTTGTATTGCTCCTGAGCAGTTCTTGGAGAGGGTAGCACTTCGGGGTGAAGGACCTGCGAGTCAGAGCGTTGAAATGTGCGCACTCTCTTGGTTTCGAAGTCACGTTACTGATTCTGACTCTGCAGGACTGCTGAGTTATTGTGACTACTTGTTAGAGCATCAGAAACAACTCACTCGTTTCCTGGACAGCACGGCGTCGGTGTACAGTGTCCAATTTTTCTGTTTTTGCGGATCAAAAGTCCATAACTCCATTTTAAAGCGATCTTTTCCGTCCAAACCGACTTGTGCATTTTTAAAGAATTATTCGTGAATTATATATTACTATATATTATTATTATATATTTATATAATTATTATTCTTGAGTATTTGGTGAATTCAGTTTGGCATTTCATGGTTTTTTATACATCTTAAGTGGACAAAATACGCCAATTTGGGCCACAGATTGACTTTCCTCGATAGTACCAAAACAGTTTTAGTGGCTATCCGCGCTCAAATCACGATCTTCCAGATGACGCTATTAACACAAAAAATGGACACTGTGCGGCGCCGCCGCCTTGGTAGCGTTTCCTCGCATTTGCTAGTTAACTTATATCTTTTTTATCAAAAGTTAACTTATTTCATAAAACAAACAATTTTTTTGATATGCCTTGACAGATTGTGGGTAGACAACTAAATGTGTGCGGCTTTTCTGTATTGCTCCTGAGCAGTTCTTGGAGAGGGTAGCGCTTCGGGGTAAAGGACCTGTGAGTCAGCGCGTTGAAATGTGCGCACTCTCTTGGTTTCGAAGTCATGTTACTAATTCTGACTCTGCAGGACTGCTGAGTCATTATGATTAATTGTTAGAGTATCAGAAAGAACTCACTCGTTTCCTGAACAGGACGGCGTCGGTATACAGTGTCCAATTTTGATGTTTTTTGCGGTTTAAAAGTCCATAACTCCATTTTAAAGCGATCTTCTTCGTCCAAACCGACTTATGCATTTTTAAAGAATAATTCGTGAATTATATATTATTACATATTATTATTATTATTATTATTATTATTATATATTAATATAATTATTATTCGTGAGTATTTGGTGAATTCAGTTTGGTATTTCATGGTTTTTTATTCATCTTAAGAAGACAAAATACGCCATTTTTATATTTTGGGCCAAAGACTGTCTTTCCTCGATAGTACCAAAGCAGTTTAGTGACTATATGCGCCCAAGATTACCCTCTTTCAGATGACACTATTCACATAAAAATTGGACACTGTGCGGCGCCGCCGTCTTTCTGGCGTTTGCTCGCATTTGCTAGTTAACTTATATGTTATATCAAAAGTTCACTTATATTATAAAACAACCAATTTTATTGATATGCCTTGACAGATTATGAGTAGCGAACTAAATATGTGCGGCCTTTCTGTATTGCTCCTGAGCAGTTCTTGGAGAGGCAGCGCTACGAAGAGTGTCAGCGTTAGGAAATGAATCTCCAATTGAAATAAAATTCGATATAACTTTGAATTTTAAACAGATTAAATTATGCCGTTTTCACAAAATTAGAGACATTTACCACTTTTTACAAGTCTCTAATTTCGCGAAAAAATTCTCGACCATTTTCTGGAAATTAATATATTAGCAGAGAATATCATATTATATCACCCGCAGGAAAAACCCCAAGAGAATAAAACCCCTTTTTCAAATCCATAAATATCACATTCATAGCCGAAACTATTTGTTGATTTTCCACCAAATTTCCACTGGCTTTCCCAAACCGATCCCATCCGAAGTGTATAGTCGTAGCGCCGAAAGGGAGATATCCCGGCGGGAAATTCCGCAGCCACGCAAAGAGGTTCTAAACGATGCGGGGTTGACGTCTCGACGACACGCCGACACGATTCCATAGATTTCCCAAACCGCCGCCACCACCACCGCATAACCTCCAATATCGCCGCCAATCGGTGCGTGACAAGTTATTTTACACGTCTATGATTTTCCTGCGTCCTTCGGGATGACCCGGTATTCTTTACTCCATACTCTTTTACTCACTGCTCGGAGGTGCTGTACTGTGTGTTTCAAATGAATAAATATCTAATAAATGCCAGGCGAAAGTTTTTCTTCTAATTTAATGCGTCTCTGGCTTGTTATGGATGAGATGAGGCGAGGGCGGCGCCGGCGCGTGTTTATTAAGCGCGAGCGAGGATCAAAAAGTGCGGATGACATTAAAAGATCACAGGATGCGTACACGACATAGGCGACAGCAGGGTGGCGGCAGGGGAGGCGGTTGGCAGTCGGTAAGAAGCACGGCGGCACGCCGGCCTCAAGAGAGTCGTAAATATGAACGATCCATGTATATCATTATCGGGGGATCGTCACAGGGATGAAAGTTTGATTGCATTTCGTTGCCAAACACTTTAGATGAGTTCTTATGTCAGTGCTATATCGTATAACTTAAAAGATTTTTGAACATTTCAACAGAAAAAGGTTTTGGCTTTTTTTAAAAACTTTTTTAAATGTCATATTTTGATTGTTTTTTATATGTCTAAAACTTTAAGGAAACAAAACAATTTTATCACTTTTAGATCCGGAGTTATGCCAAGTTTTCTATATTTTTTGCAAGAAAACTTGTCGGCACTCAACAGAGACCTAGTAACCTTACACAGTCAGCAGATATAACATCCAGTGGCTTAGTAACCAAGAGTGAGGTGTGTGAACACTAGAATGAGCTAGCTTTCAGGTTATTCATCTCGGCGGGCTGCCTCTGCAAGAACCGCTCTGGAGCAATGTAGTAAAGCCGCGCACCGCTCACATTTAATTCTCCACTCGCTTAAAACATACCAGTTATTTTTGGCCAATACTCTTCTATGATTTTCCATCCTACCTTAAATTTCAGTTCCCCCTCTTTTTACAGTTATTTACCAATTAATAAATTGTCACAGTTAGTTTCTTGTGGAGGATGCACATAAATTTGTAACGCACGTGGGCTTTGTTCCTTCCTGAACAGTAGAAAAATGTCAGTTCGCTCGAGTGTTTGAATTGTGGTGACACAACCACGAATTTTCGCGGAATTACTACCTCGTTAAGGGATCTTTCTTTTTTCTTATGTTAATATTGTTTTCTCGGTGTGGCAATGTTGATTAACTAAAGCTTTTGAGCTTCTAGTTCTCACTGAGCCTATTCAAACTTAATCGTTGAATCCCCTTTCCGGTAACAACCTATGCGGAATATAAATTTATTTGTACCACGTGCGTTACAAAACCTATCAGAATGTGGTGAAATATCCGCCTGTTGACAATAATGATTCAGCTGCGCAAAGAAGTTGACACATCGAAGTATAGATTGTGACTGACTCTATTCACAGAAACTTACAAACTCCTGGTCCACACCTTCACTTTTCCACGCCACTCATGTCTACCTCGTGCATCCACTCCTCATGCCTACCCTCGGGTAATTCGGGAACACCTCACCTACCATTCGTTATCTCTCAACAACAGCGCCACTCTATCAAGAAATCTGAGGAGTAGCTTCGGACTCTGAATCAATTAGTCGTAGCGGCTCAGTATTATTACATAGACACCAGGGTCTAAAAATCTGGAGCTACAAGTGCGAACACTTCAATGCGTTCGTACCTTCAATGCGCTGCCCCTCCATGGACCGCTCTGGAGCAATATAGAAAAGCCGCGCGCCGCTCAGATTTAGTTCTTCACTCGCTTAAGACATACCAGTTACTTTTGGCCAGTAGTCTTCTATGATATTCCATCCTACCTTAAATTTCAGTTCCCCCTCCTTTTATAGAATTATTAACGAATTAATAAACCAATCAGACTGTTGCGGACAATCCGCCTGTTGACAATAATAATTCAAATGCGCAGAGAAGTTGACACGTCGAAGTATATATTGTGACTGACTCTATTTACAAAAACTTACAAACTCCTCTACTGATGTCCACACCTCCACTTTCCCATACCATTCATGTCTACCTCGTACATCCACACTTTATGCCTACTCTCGGCCAATCCGGGAACACCTCACGTACCATTCGCTATCTCTGAACAACAGCGCCACACTATCAAGAAAACTGGAAAGTAGCTTTGGACTCTGGATCAATTAGTAGTAGCTTAGTATTATTACATAGTCAGCAGCGTCTAAAAATCTGCAGCTAGTAGCGCGAACACTTCAATGCGTTCGTACCTAATTGTAAGTCATTTACTTGAACACACTGCCCCTCCATGGACTGCTCTGGAGCAATGCATAAACGCCGCAGTGATTTACTCCTCCACTTGGTCATTCAGTTTAATTAATTTCTTCATATACAATGGAACTATATAGTTTGAAATAATGTAAAAAAAGAATATTTAGTTAATATTCACAATGATTAAATCAAGTTTGTTCATAATGTTTACCGTAACGAAATTATCATCGCGTCCATGGCGTTATCAATTACGCATCGCTTCTCGGATAGTTTCGCATGAACAAATCGAAACTACGTCCCGGCTGAAGTTTACCGTTCTCGCGCTCCACCCACCTACAACCGCCGCCCTCCTCTCACTGCCGCCGCCTCTTCACAACAGCCACCCCCGACTCACGCCGCCGCCGCCGCCGAAAGTTCGACCGCGCCAGCATGGATGCAAACTACTAATAGTTTACTCGCGCTCGCGCTAATAATTGCCACACACAACGAGCAGCAAACTGGCCGTCTCTGCGCCCCTCCACGGCCTCCTCCGCACCACTACCACCCACCAACCACCTTCCAATCTACAGCACATCTTCCCGAAAACCGTGGCCGAAAATTGGTAATTGCCAAGCGAGGATAATTCATAATCCAACTACAACGGCGAGCTAACTACGTGAAAGCGTCACAGTAATCGTGGGCCGCCGCCACTGCCGCCCCCCAAAGTTCACGTGTATCGGTGTACGAGTCGAGAAGTCCTGCCTGCATCGCAGGCATCGAAATTCGAAATTCAAATTTAAACGATGAACTCAGATATAAGTGAATTACAGGCACGCCACTCATGCATGCCGCCTCCACGTATGTACATATTTCAAGGCGACCGTTCGGGGGGTGGCTAATGGTTGAAAGGGGGCTACGTCTCGGTCAGGCAGCACAGAATTATAGGGATGGGGGTATGGAGGGTGGATAGTTGTGCAGTTGCCAAGCGAAATGGCGGATGAATCGAGGAAACAAAATGCTTTATTAACGCGCCATTGAGCTAACACGCAGAAACCGGGCGTTTTCGGGCTCTCACAGGAGTCGCGCAGGAACTATAATGTATCCTGCTCGCTCGCGGAATGGAAATCGCGCATTTCGACGGGAAGTTCAAGTTGTATCAACTTGCAAGTTGATACACGAGATAAATCTTGTTAAATCTAGTGCCTGGCACTTTTTTGGTTTATTTTTGGCAATTTAACCTACAAATTGAAAGTTTTCGGCATAACCTCTAAAATGGCTATTTATTATATCTTCGTTGAGGTGGATTCAGTTTTTTCGGGAATCTGGCATTTATGGGGTCCTCTAGGGAGAATCCCATAGATCAGTTTTTTTTAGAAAGATTAAGAGCGGTTTTTAAAGAAGTTCTGGTAGGAACTGAATTCCCTGAGCTGATCCGACTTGGGTTTATGGTAAAAAGTCATTCCTAAGAATGAACGAAGTTTTGAAGAGGTCTTAATGAGATACTAAGGGTGTCATCAAGAAGGAACTGTGACCTGATAGTTCCTTCCCCGTTTATCTTTATTTATTGAGTTATGGAATAAACTTCTTGATCTGATAAGAGCCGTAGAAATGGTAAAATGTCACTTAGAGTGCCCTCCAGATGTGTTTTTAGGATTTTCAATTGTCCCAGTGAAACAGTTTTAATTGAAAACCTCCTGGGCTCTTCAGACCAAACATGTCTTTGGGATTAAATATTTTTGGGCGACATTTAAATTTTTTCCAAGAAGGAACTTTAATACACAACCTGATCGGACTTGGGAATAGGTTATAAAATCGATCCACAAGAAAGAGCTAGTCATGGAGACTTCCTAAGAAGTCTTCTAGACGAAACTATAACAGGGTATTTTATTCTTCATTTACTGCGTTCTGCTTTCAGTAATCATTGTTTTCGCATTTCAACAACTAATGTTCTGACCTGTTCCCATGATCAGACTTGCAGAAAAGGTAAAAGGCAATTCGGGAATTCCCCATAAGTAGTCTGAGTATTCCCCAGTGTCACCATGAGTCAGATTTGATAAAAAAAAGCTTCTGGATTGTGCTATCATCAATCAGATCTGATTTGTGGAACTGATACATGTATATAGATCAATTCGTGCAACTTTTTATAGAACCAGTATATTTGGGACTTCCAGAGCGATTTTCCAGGTTTTTCCATGGAGGAACTTTGATCCCAGATCTGATCCGATTTGAAGGAACGAGTCTCTTCTACCTTCAATCAGAGCAGACTAACAATTTGATGAAACAAGTTGCTACACGGACCAAAGCAATACAAACTCCAAGGTCCAAATCAATTTATCTGTTTGTTTATAATAAGGATCATTAAACCGAGAGGACAATTAGTGAACCGTGACCGAACCCACGGAGAGGGATCCTTAAACAGGAAGGAGGAAATTTGTGACTCCTGAAAGTATCGCCACGTTCCGATGACTTCCTTCCAGTCCTTCGTTCCGTGTGGCCGTGTGCCACAAACCCACAACAAAACCGGGCGCCGTTCCGAGCGAACAATTTTCGGACATTCGCCCGCATGGTTTCGATCCGCGTTTCGATTGTAATTTCGGTAATTCCCTAATTCACTCAGTGGCACACATACTCGTATATACTAGCGTGGCCGTGGGTGGACCGGGAGGCTTGGCAATCGTTGGGAATTCAAGTGGCACTCGTAAATTCGTTCGCCTTGGCTGCTTGTTTCTAGGAAGAGGTTCCTATACTCCTTCTCTCTGCCCTCTTCCCTCTTCCCTGGTCTCTCTGCCCTGATCCCTCTGCTTCAGCTTTCCACAGTGCCAACTGCCTTCCACCCATTACCTTCTGCCTTCTTCCCACTCTCCTTTCTATTCACTGACCAGTGCCCTCTGCCCACTACCAACTACCCTCAACCCTCATCCCTATTCTCAACTCACCTAAACACATGGAACTGGAACATGGAACGTGGAACACTTACACTTCCCAGTTTTGCACTGAGCATCAACGAATGTTGAATGGGGTGAAAGGACTTGTTTCGCTGGCATTTGAAGGGACGTCACCTATGTACTCTTCGAATGCTCCCGAGCAACTGGTTCGGGCGTTTGATTACGATTGTAATTGTGATCGTTATTTGCGTGACCCGCTCCAAGGAGGGTGATAGTAGAGTGGTGATGGCGCCGGAGACAATAGACGAAAGGGAACGGCATTTTCAGAGCGACGAGGCAGCGATGTGGGTTTGGGTAGCGGTGAGCTTCCCCTCCCTCTCTGGAGCAGTCGTCCAAGGGCAGTCAAAGAGCGGGTTTGCTTGACCGCACACAGGGAACCGAAACGCGTTAAACGAGGGGCTATTCGGTCGCGCGTTTGATGAAAGGACGCTCGCTAATCAACAGCAGGACTCCCTATACTCTCAGTACTCGCAGGACTCGCAGGACTATGTTTATTATCCTTGAGTGAGTTCCAGTCTTTAACGTATTGTTTTAGGTTTAAATTTAGGAATTTAAACACAAAAACAAAGCCGTCAAAAAATTACTTAAGTTTTGATTAAGGTAACAAAATAAGAAAACGAGAATAAAAAATGGAATAAAACAGGATTACAAATTTTGAAAAACTAACTAGAAAACCAAACAAATCTTAGAGCAGTAAATAATAATTACAACAATTATGCGACGGAAAATTAACGCCGGCTAGATTTATCGCCATCTGTGTAGCCTTTTACGTCGACAATGTTCCAGAGCCGCCTCCTGCAGGACGCGTCGCACCGTTGAGGTGCGCAGCGCAGGAATAGGGCGACGAACAAAAAAAAAGAACAGCGCGAAGACAGGCGGTCCGCGCAATGAATTTATTATCCTCGGTCGCGTTGCGGTCGTCCTCGTTTAACCCTTTTGCACCCTAAAGTCCTGCTCGTCGCCAGCGTCCTGCTGAAATCCTGCGGACGCGCGCTCGCTCCGCCGAAGGAAAAAGGAGGAAAAATAGGCGTCGCCGCCCGCAAAATGAGAGAAATGTTATTTATTCAAAAACTAGGGTTCGTCCTGCAAGTCCTGCAAGTCACACCCGTCCTGCTGGATCCTACTAATTGAGAATTATGACAATTACGTACTTTACCGACTCCTGAGTCGTTCTTTTCCTGCTGGCTACAATTACAAATGTTGCTAAATTTAAAAATTTCGTTTTTTTATGAAAAAAATTTGAATTTTTAAGAAAATATCGCTCACAATCAGGTCATTTCTATAGGGGATCTTCAAATTTTTAGAAAAAAAGATTCTATTAATAAAATTTATTCTTAGTTCTATTTTTTTTTCTTGGACAAATATCCATAATAACCAGAAAATTTAAAAGAATATTTTGTTGTCAAATGTCAACCAAATATTTCCCAAAGCACCTTTCCAACAATTTTGGGTTTTAATGTCTTTAGAATAATAAGCAAATAATTAATTTGTGATTATTAGCATTATTTTCCGACTATAAGACTGTTTTAAGAAATATGGGCAAAAGTTGGCTCAGGACATTTTGCTGAGGGATCTTCAAAATTGGAAAATGGCCTATCTTCAATGTTTTATAGCGATTTCCTTATTTGACAAATCGTGTTGTGAGGCAAAATATTAAATGAACTTATGGTTGTTAAATGCTTTCCGAACTTTTCTTAGGGCCTGTTTCCACAAATTTCGGTTAATAACACCTTTAGAATAAACAGCATATAGTTAATTTTTGATAATTAGCACAGAAGTTACACAAACTTTTATCAATGTTTTACAAATTAGTTTATTTTCGTAAAATGTACATTTCGCCGCAAGGCATCATCAGGTACTGGCCTGTTACAATCGCAATTCGCGTATTTATACAAGAATATATTTAAACTGGGGGTACAATTGCGTAGATGAGTAGATTTTTAAAGATGTGAAAATTTCTTTAGGTGTGAATTTTTAATGTAATTTTTATGTGTGAATTAATTGTGAATATAATGATGGGTGCCCGCCTTGGAGACTTGAACCCCGTCCGACTGCGTGGTAAACCGATGCACTACCACCTAAGCTGCCCAGGTGGGCTACTGGAAGTATTTAATAAATCAGGACATTTTCATGGAGGATCGTCAAAGTTCTATGAAAATCTCTCCTGATTTATGGGAAGTTTTCTTTGGAAAATTTCATTTGGAAATTTTAAGAAAAAAATACCTATTCTTGTTAACTGTCTTCAGATTTTCTTTTCTTTTTAAATTTCGGATGTTCAAGGTTTTATGGTGATTCCTCCTGATTTATGAGAAATTTTCTTTTCAGAGGAAATTTTATGTTAGTGATTCTTGAAACATATTTTAAGCATACACGATGTTTGGAGGAAATTATTGTCAAAGATGTAATGTTGGTTGCGGACAAGTTATGCGGGTGGTTTTGGGTACGAAGGTAGGGGGGCTTGTGGGTGAGCTTGATGGTATGACGCTTCTCTCGCGCGTCATACCATCAAGCTCACCCTCTCTCGTGTTGGTGGTTGAAGCGGAAGGTCGTGCTGTAATATTCGTTTTCAAGGTTCGAGTGTGTTTTTATTCCACCTAAGCTACGACATTTTCAGCGAGTAACGCGAGTGTCTATGGTGTAAAAACGAACAAGAGAATATAGCAGTGCTTATACCGTGGTGCTGCGCTTCACATGATTTTCCCCAGCCAATTGCCGCAGTGATATGGTCGATAACCAGTAGGAACCACAAGGTCCCAAGTTCGATTCCCAGCGGAGATGCATAGTAAAATAAATTCTTCTTATCAATGTGTGTTAGCCTCGAATGGGGCTAATTACATTGAAAAAAAATTGAATAGTTATATGATCATAGTAGTCGATGCGCGACGAATAAAAAAAAAGAATGCGTAACAGCCTTATAAAATAATAGTAAAATTTAGCGGAGGACATTTACTTGGTGAATCTTCAAAATTTTTTAAAATTAATTACCCTTTATATATTTATGTAAAATCGTTAAAAAATGTCTTAAATTCCTTTTAAAAAACTTTAAGACTATAAAACCTTCTTAAAACATAAACCGTAAAATTTCGCACACTGATGACCAGATATAATCAACGCGTAATTTATGCGCGCGATTTCCTGCAGTTTCCTTCAAACGGAAAGTTAAAAACGAGGGTAATCAAGCAAGATACTCGTGATGTATCTCATCCAGCGTCGTCGTTGAGGCGCCTCCACCAAAACCGTCACCAACCTCGCCCCTGGCCTTACTCTCTTTACCCTCCCCCTCACTCGCTCACTCGCTCGCCGTCTCGGCTACTCGCAAAAACGTCACATAGATAGCAGCATCTGAAATTTATGCGGAATTTTTTCGAATGGATAATTTTTCCCGCGCCGCCACTGCGAACGTGCCCCGCCTGGGCATAGCGTGATGTGGGAAAAGTTTAATTAAAATCATAATTTGTGAACGATTCCAGCGCTCGATAACGATGCGCGACGGAAACATAATTTTTAATTTACCACCGCGCACCATTAGGAAGGATAATTTTCGATTCACTTTTTTCTTCGCTTTCCCCCCTTGCGGTCGTCGACGCCGCCCTGGCGCAGTCTGCAGTCTGCGAAATCGCTAAAGTACCCCGCACTTCCGGGCTCGACACACTTCCGGTATTAATATTCTTAGAAGGACCTTCGTTAAGCGGAACGAAAAAATATGATAAAAACTAATTAAAAATGTACGAAATCATTTTTACATTCATTCGCAAAGAAACATTTGTAAAACCAATGGCTTTACAGGGGAGAGGGAGGAAAATTTGCTAGAAAATTGTTGAAGATTCGCCATCAAAATTTTTTTTGAAACAACATTTTTGATAGAGATTTAAAAGAAGATACTGGGCAAAATACAGAGAAATTTTCCAGTATAATTTGATATGCAAATTTCCTTAGAAATGTAAATGATTTTGTTTTGAAGATTCGCCATCAAAATGTCCTAAGCCAATTTATGCGTTAAAAAGTATCATTAAATTTACAGTTTTCTACATTATTGAGGATAATATTGTGAGTTATGTATCCGGTTGTATTGACTTGTTGAGTCGTAGTGTAGGCAACCCACAGAACACAAACACATAAGTCTGGTTGCCTACCGTTAT
>JAODAC010003306.1:0-34734 GCA_027575185.1 Mimaenictus wilsoni
GGACCTGGTCGTCTGCGAAGTGTAGGCTGTACATGGTTGTTTCGTCGTCCAGCTCTATGCCCATTCCCTTACATTTTCACACAAGTAATATGAGGTTTAATTATTCTGGGCTATGCCAAGTTGTACTTGATTAATACACGTTAACTCAAATTAGTTTCGTCGAAATATCCGAAACTTTAACCGTTCCTCCGAAGGTATCGAGGCTCACTCACAAGACTAGGGCGACTCTTAAACGTCGACGCAGTACTTCCGCTTTGCCATAAAACCCGTATATAACCAAAGTTAGTTTTACAACGCACATAACCTTTAATGAATTACGCTAATTACATTTATTAACATGTGGTATAATTTATGCCTCCCATCGTCCTTCGTTAACGCTTGGCAACAGTTTCAAGAGGAGCGTGCAGTTGACGGTCGGCTGGTTTGGCTTCGGCAGCAGTAGGGGTTGAGGAGCTGCTAGTGGTGGTGGCTGATGACTGCGTTCTCGCTCCCCGTCGGAATATTAATGCCACCTCCTCGTAGCCGAAGCATCACTATTTCCCAAACCAGGAGGAGGCAGCGTGCGTACGTGGGTGTATGTGTATGAAAATGGAGGATGGCTACATCTCGATTTCCTGACTTGCTGCGCCTACCATCCGACCGCCACCCTGTTGGGAAATTAGACATTCGAAATTCGGTGTATCTTTGCTATTGATCCTGCGTGTGCGCGCCTGGAAGAACAAACCGCCTGCAGTTGAACAACGTCGGAATCAATTTAGTCCTCAAATGAGTTTTCGCACACCTGCTATCCCACCGCCATCCTGCCATCCTTGACACGAAAATTTGCTTCACCAGAAATTCCAACACTATTGGTGTTCATTAGCGCAGAGGACGTTGCTAAGTGCTGAACTAATTTTAAAGTAATCACGATTTTTTAGTCAAGTCAAGGAAATGTGATTTTTATTACAGTATATCTCGGTCTATTTGAAAAGTGATTATAGCTGTTTGTTCTATTTTCCGATTATAGTGTTTTTGGTTCACTCCGTTATTTTATTGCGTGTCCACCGAAACGAAAAAGCTGTAATATCGTGAAACAATGCTTGGTAAGCACACTCGTCGATATTTTCCCCACGAGTCGAGTGGCCAGCGGCTATGCTATCCGGTCGAACTTGCGCTTATTAATAGTTGTCCTATCGTCAAAAAATACGTAATGAAAAGACCGGCGTGGATTGCATTTTTCTTGCCCGGAATGCGGCAGCGCAGATCGTGTGCTATCTGTACGCCAGTGCGCCACAGTGAATCCTTCGAACAGTCGTATGCGTAGCTTTCTGTAGCCGCTGGGGCGAGGGTGATGGGATGAGGGAGGGATGTCCGTGGGGGATGGAAAAAGCGCCCTACGCTAGCCGGTAACGTGCCGAACGCGCGTTATTAAAGTTTATTAAAACATCGCTGAGCGGCCAACGATGGGAGGGAGGAGTGAGTGAGGGAGAGCAGGAACTCGTCGGCCATCATCGCACATGCCTGCCAGGCACACGACGAGATATTACGCACTAATGCGATGAACTCACGAAGAATCCTGCAAAGTATGGGCGGGATGCTCATTTTCACAGATGGTCGCTGCAAAAATAGAGATATTCGGTAGAAAAATGGATTTCTAGATATAGGTATATAATTTTAGATGATTCCATATAAGTAGCCAATTCTAGGAGAACTTATTTTGCTTCGTGAGTTGTTCGGTGTTCTTAGGTATTCTCGGGAACAGTATTATGTTATATAAATATAGCACAAGGGTCGTCAACCTTTTTGGACGCGGTTCAAGTCCGTGCACATAGTGAATAATAAAAGAAAGTATTTTGGGCACGGATATGTTGCTATGGCAACAAGGACCACTTCAATATACAGCTTGTGGCGACGAAGTTTTGACTTTGCTATAGTGACTTAAGTTTCTAGGTGGACTATGAGCCCATTGTTATCTGTTATGTCAACTAAGTAAAGTGCAGTAAATAAATCAGAGAAGAACGAACTCTCCACAAGCTTTTTTGACCATCGTAACTAATCTGGTCCGCTTATTTTAAACGAAGGAAGTTGCCGTCAGGTAGTCTAATGTATCTTAAGTTTTCTTTGCCTACTTTTGAGGAGTCCAGATCCAAACTTCCATAGAGAACTCTTTTCCCGCACATAGAGCATCTTGTTCCATAAATGTTAATTCCATTCTTATGTTGTTCAATTATGTGGTTGTGGTTTCATCCTGTGTTACCAGGAATGGTTTTGCCATTATTCTCTCTTGCCCATTCCACCTTGGGACACACTGAAAGCAAACATTTAGCTAGATCAACTGATCAAATCTGTTCAATTAAGGGTCCGTTCTATGTGGTCTTCTTTGGAATTTGGAAATTGGAATAGTATTACCTGTCATTATAAAGCAACATTTTTTGCACCTTCTTTTGTTTGTTTGCTAGTGATGCATAGTTCGCCTGATTAGTGGCATCATAAGGAGAAATGAAGTGTTTTGGGGTACAATATTGCAGGAGGGGAGGAAAGCTTATTGTTAAGTTTAGCAGGTCATTTAATATTATCTCACCCGAATGGGTGAGTATTTAATGATGCCGCGAAGTGAAATGCACATCAGTCTGTAAAACAACGAAACTACCTGTGTACACTGTGCACATTTACAATATGATTTACCAATAGACTGGACTGGAGATTCTGTTATTCATATCCAAGAAGTTATATAATGATCATTTTATGCCCCTACACATTTCTTCCACTGGCATACCTTCATTTAGCATCCTCTCTAACCACCTCACCGACCACCCAACTGTTGCAAGTGCGCTACGCCGTCGCTCTGCCCATCTGTTCGTACCCACCGTGCTACACCATTTCCATATATACCATATTTCCCTCCCGCCATCCATATCACGTACCTTCTTCTCATATCAGATCACTCTCCCAATTGCTTCCCACGCCAAGCTTTTTCTGCCCGATTCCTGCATCACAATGTACGCTGGGGTGGTCCTTTCTAGCCCCATTATATCCTATATGACTCTCATGTGCTCTCTCTCCACCCAGTTTTCACCCTACAACTTCCCCCTATGTGTTCAACCCATGAGTCTGCATAGTTTACCATGACACCTAGATATTTGTACATGTCCACCTTCACGATACTTTTTCCCTTCCAAGATAATCCTTCACTCCTTCTTCGTCCACCTGGTCTCCTACACTCTATCCATTTGGTCTTCGCAACATTTACAGTCAATCCCCTTCTGTCCAGGTAACCTTTGAGCCTCCGTAACACAGCTTACGTACCTTGTCGATCATCTGCCATCGTCGGCATAAACTAGCATTCACAGTTTCCTCCGTCCCCTAACAATCCGTCCATCCTGGCGCATCTTCAAGATCTGCTCCATTTCACTCGTGTAGATATTAAAAAGCAGGGGGCTCCCCTGTGTAAGCCCATTACCGATATTGATTTCTCCTGATGTTTCTCCCCGCACTTTTGCGATAACTTTTGTCTGCCCATACATATCTACCACGAAACTGAAATTGTGCTCACTTATTCCCCGCCTCTGTAAGCATTCCACAAGCTTTTTACGAGGCACAGTATCGTACGCTGCTTTCAAATCAAGAAATACTAGCTGCAAAGTTCGCTTAGACGATATAAATTGATCTATACTCCTGGCGAGTACAGTTATTTGCTCCCTACTTCCTCTGCTCTGTCTAAAACCTCTCTGGCTCTCTGTTTAAAATGAGTATATTTACTAAATCAAGGAATTTACGGTTTAGATTATTATAAAAAGAATTCTATCAAATCACTTTGTGCTTATTGGTCTAAACTAGAACATCCCTGTCATGTGTTCAACAAATAGAAATAGACAAATCTTAACTAATCTACTGGTACCTTAAAATGAGTGTTATACTAATTCTGCATAGCATTATTCAGACTAGAATTTTCTAGAAACTCTGTATATTCAATCTTACTATAGCTAGTTACCCGTTTTCCGTTTCGTCTAAAATTGCGCTCGTTTTGGGAAATAAATGTACGTAGATAAATCTTTAAATGCAAATAGCGTAGTGTCCAGTCGACAAACATTTGCTTTCAACTCGATTCGCCTCAACGGCCGACGACAGTGGGCAGGGAGCCGCACACGACGGCGATGCACTAATGACGGGCGAGCGGCGGGCGTCGAAGGATTTCCACCAGGGATTTTCATCGGGTCAGCGCACGAAACGTGCTTTAATTGAACGCGACATTAGAGCGCGCACGGCCGAGTGTCCTTTATCCCACTGTCCGCCTCGCTATCGCTCGCGTCCTTTTACCCCCCAACTCCTCGGCTACCATCTACTCAAGCTCACCACCGTCACCACCTCCAACGGTACACTATCATTGCCCGGACGCAAACCGACGGATAAGGCCCCAGCTCAGGATCCACTTGAGCCAGTGGCGTCATTCTTAAATTATTTCCGGACGCTTGCACACCCGATGGTCGACTGCCGGTGGTAATGCAGTCATTTGTTTGCGCCGCCAACGAGCGAGTTTGTTACGTTTGCATGTTAAGTTAGTTGTTTGTCTTGTTTGCGCCTGCGATATTAATTAATCGACGATGAGCTGGAGTCTGGCTGCATTTTCGAAGCACTCTCCTTCGCAGGAATACTAGGGATCTGAGGGAGCGCGGGACTGTGAAACGGGTTTGGCGTTTAGTAGCGATAGCATTGGAGGCAGGCGTTTTGGCGCGCTTTCGACGGTGGTTTACATGGGAAGCACGTCGCAAGTAAACGGGCCACCTCTCCCCCGCACCCGAATGCCGAATGATTAATGATCGGTCGGCGTGTGTGTATATGAAACTAGCAGCTGTGTGTTATACACTCTGAATATTATTAATCAGCGTCGTTGCTATGCTGCCTGTTCAAATGGCAAATGCATGTTTGTTTGCCGGTGACGACTAAGTAAGACGTTTAAGAAATTAGAAAATTGCAAATATTGCTGGCGTTGATTAATGATATGCATTTGTTGGTATTAGGCAGGATGAGGAATGATATTGTGATGGTTCTGACAGTTTTGGGCGGAAAAATGTATTTGCATAATTTTAGAATCTTTTATTGCTTTGAAACCAACCGACTTTTTCCACCTGATTAGTGTTTACTTTCATCCCTTTTTATCTGACTTGGTCGCTGCTGACATAGCATAGCATACAATCTTTTAATCTAGTCTGAATAAGTCTATTTTATCCTGGTTAGGTGAAAAATGTATTGGTGTCTATAGCTTGAAGGAATAATATGGCAAGAGAGTTGTCAGCTCCCGAAGTTCCATCCAAGGAGTTGAAATATGTTTGCTTCTCAGTGCTTGGACTTAGTCTAGGTTGGTATGGCACAATACCATCTCTTGGCATCCTACTCTGAACTACTCTATCCTACTCTATTTTGTGCGTCAACGGCTTGAAGGGATATTGTGACCCAGATAGTTGCATGTTCGCAGAACGTCACCCAAAGAGCTGAATGAATTAAGTTGTCCTGCGAACTAATAGGGGATATGCACTCCAAAGGTAGGGTTCAAGACTGGGATAAATAATAGTTGAGGAAAAGTGAAGATGTGCAGTGCTATCTGAACAATATTTATTTTCATTCCCTTTATTCTGATGTGGTCTAGGTTGGCATATCATAATATAAAATCTCTTCGAATCCTAGCCTGATGAAGACTTTTTTTTCTGAAAATGTAAAAAAAAAGAAATGTGAGAATGCGTTGGCAGCTTGCATGGAAATTCTGACCAATGAACTACAAATTCGCGGAGCTCCACCCATGGAGTTGAACTGTGATTTTCGGTGAAGTAATACGGCAAAAACATACTGGAGTACACACAGGAATGATAGGTGATGAAAAGCGTAGATACCCCGTGGTTTCTGAAGAATATTAATTTTCACCCCCTTTATTCTGACTTCGCTTATCTAAGTTGGCATAGCATAAAGTAAAATCTCTTAGTATCCTAGTTGGAGCAAGTAGATTTTATTCTGATGTAAAAAATGTATAAAAAAAAAGAAATGTGTTTGGGTGTCAGCGGCTTGAAGGGAAATTATGACCCTAGAATTGTAAATTCGGAGCTCCACTTCAAGGAGCTTTACTGTGTTTGTCATTGAACTACCGCGACGCCAACACTCAATGCATACAGCTCGAGAAGGAGAAGAGAGTAGGTATGATATGTGAAGAAAAAGTATGTAGTAAAATTTGGGGTACGAACTAATTTTATTTTCTGTATTTACATCCTACGAAACACCGGCATCGGTAGTATGAACCAAATGGGTATATGACAAATAAGGTTGGATGTTAATTAATGATGCTGCCATTTTCTTTGTAAAAATACTGCCCTTTTGCAGTCCTTTTTATCCATAGAAAGATTATCCTTACAAAATTTTCATTTTTGCTGCGCATTTTCTTCCTGTTTATGACTGTGTATGTTTACGCTGGAGTGCCAGCACCCCCTGAGGCGATAAAATCCAAAAGGCGACTCATTTTTTACAACGGGAATTATTCCTTGCTATGGCGACGCCGACGTAGCTTGTTTGTCCCCCGACCTAGACTCCAGGGGTGACGGAGCGAAATTTCCATAAAATATATATGAAAATATAATTCGATCCCTTTGGCGCCTCGAGAGCGAGGACCTTGCTTTTTTTTTCCTTGAGCCCCATGGCAGTTGGTTGTGTTCGACACGACATCCGCACCCGCCGGGGCTGATTTGCATCTCCTCATTACGATCGTGCTCTTTCTAGCGAAGTTTTCTGTGCTGCTCGTTGCGGTTAGTATGAATCGCGCGTCGAACATTAAACTCTAAGCCTGGAAAAAAGAATACTCGTGTCGGAATGAAATCGAACACGCTAGGAAACCGCCGGCCTGCGGCGCGACGGCGATGGGGTTTTTATAGCTTTCGGGGTAAAACCTAACACATTAAAATCCTTGAGGATATCGGCGTTGTGGTTGTAGGCTGTAAAAGGCCACTTAGCGCACGGAATTAGATGTTTTTTGCCCTCCAACACAACATTGCTTGTGGTTGATGTTGGCTATAAAAACGTTTGTGCAATCGATTTTCATGTAATTAGTACTTATAAATATTGCTGGCGGGTTGTAACAGAATAAAGTGGTTTTATATATTAATTTTGAGGGTCATAACTTTTGCTGTGGGCGGAGTTATGGGACACTTCTTTCGAAAATGGTCAAAGTAGAACAACAAGAAAGGTATATCGACAATCTAGGCACTTTTATTTGGACTACGAATGGTGCCATCTTCCCTAACAAAGAAATGAGGTAAAAATGCTCTGGGAGACTCCCTGGTCGAAAGTCAAGAACGTTATCGCGGACCGGATGACCGGATGACTCCTCCAGAGTACCTGAATTTGGCCCTGACAGCAAAAGTTTGACCAATACCCATGTAGATCAATATAATTTCTATATTTCATCAATATATTCATGGGGGTTATAACTATTTCTGTAGGAGTTACTTTTAGCTCCTCCCAGAATTTGTGTATAGCTCCTCCCAGAATTGATGTATAACTCCTCCGAAGATAGTGACCCTGGATCATACAAGCTTACCTGATATGAATAAAATGACTTTGGAAAAAAACACAATTTGATTTTCAATATCTTTTTTTCAGGGTGGCGAAGTTCTTCAGGAAAATATCTCAGCCAACGTGAGTGACGACACCGTGGTCCTGGAATTCCAACGATCCGATGGCACCCTGGTGACACAATTCATTGATTTTCGCAATGTGAGTACCCCTAACAAACATAAGAGTAGATTAATGTCATGTATTGAAGGCCGCCTCAGTCTGAAACCCCCCCCACCATATCTCGTTATTCAGCATATTCAGAGAACGCCCCCCCCCGGTCCTTAATTAAATTCCCTCCGCGTCCAATCGTCTGGATCCTTTTAATCTGCATAAATATTTGTATACAAAACGCGTCCTTTACGTGGCACAACCGCCGGAAAACCCACTACACGTGCGTCTGTTGGGAGAGCGTACTAGGCCTGGAGTGTCGCCTAATTAATTTAACCTTTCTAATAATTTCCCAGTTGGATTTAAAATATGAATTGCGGTCGCGCCGGGGCGGACGCTTCTAATTTATGTCGCCATCCTTCGTTTTTGGAACCGCGGGCCTTGTGCTGCTTTTCCCAGCAAACTCCCCGAGTGTGTGTGTAGCGCGTTGTGGTGGGACGTGTGGTTTGTGTATGGAAAACGATGCCGATATAATACGTATGCGAAGCGGCTATGTGTTTTGGGCGGGGGCGGTTGAGTTGTATGTATGAGCGTGGCAATTTTCAGCCGTACCCGTGACTGAAAATTGTCGTTGGATGAAAATGCAACACGCCGCGCACGATCCGACCTTGTGCACCGCGGCGTGGCGTGTTTTACACTTTTCCGTTTTTCCAACGGCCCCCCAACGGAATGGCACCGACGCGCGATTGCGTACCGAGTGTCAAACCCCTTTTGCGCCCCTCTGAACCACATGCGCGGAGAAAACTTTTAACAACAACAAACAATTAATGCGAACTCCAACGTATTGTATGTCTTTGTATGGGTGCGTTTATGACTAATTGTCTCATTTTACATGTCAGGATGGTGATTTATGTGAGTTTTTTTTCCGTTGTTGGGTTTTTCTGGCGAATTTTTGTGAAGACATTCTTGTGTTAGTGGGTTGTTTTTACTACTCTTCTTTATAGTATGATTTATTGCTTGTCGTTTAGAAATTGTCATTACATTTTTAAAAATAAGGAGCTATCGTTAAGTTAATCCAATCATTTTCCTGTTATATTTTTATGAGAATTGAGGTGAATGCGTTAATCTAGAGCGGCGTTTTGAATTTTGCTCCAGAGCAGTCCATGGAGGGGCGGCACGTGGAGGTGAGTAACGTTGAGTAACCTGGGAGTGAGCGCTTGCTAGTGTTTGTGTACCGGGCTCAGAGTTTCCATGCATTACACTTTTTTTGCGTTGCCGGCGTCTAGCTAACCGAAACTAGGTGGCCCTATGAAAGAGGTGTTGTACAATGGTCTAGAGACCCTCTATGTACGTCCTTAGACTTTACGCTTTTGCCTCACAACACTCTCGCAGAAAAGAACTATCGCATTCCTGTTTGCCTGGGAATGGAGGATTGCTCTCTCAAGTAGCTCAGGTGTGCTGCTCGCACAACGGGTCGCCGCCAGGAGTTTCATCCGTTCTTTGGTCTGTGCTGGGCGGATTTCAAGGGTGTGGTCCGCGGTATGCCCAGTGAGTAATGGCTGCACATACTAGTACCCTTCTTGCCAAATCTGTGGAGGTACGACGCAAATAGACCATGGCCAGTAAGAAACTGGTCACAGTCTCCTTGTGGACGCTCTAGCCATGCTGTTAGGAATGGTACCCACCGTTGACGTGGTACTGTTGCTCCATCTGGCGGCCCATTCCTCTGTTATCGCAAGGGGCGCATTAGCTTCCTCGCCTGTTCAACGTCGGTAACTTCTTCTACCAGGTCCGGAGGAGGAGGGGTTGACGATAGAATTTCCGCAGTCTCTGACGACACAGTACAGTATGCCCTACATATTTTCAGAGGACATCCTCTCATGGTATGGCGAATTCTCTTCATGCATTACACGTTGATACATTAACTTTAGATGTGGGAGGATTTACAACTTCTTACTAAGGTTTGCTGTTTCTAGAATCTCAATTGTTATCATTTTTTTTCCACAAAAACAGGAAATTTTATCATTTATATGATTCAAATGTTTGCCTACTAATGGTAGAGTAGTAAATAAACTTCTGCTGGGTCTAAATTTTGTGACAGTCGGAAGTTAATTCATTTAAACTTGGAATTGTACACACTTTGCGCGCAAAAGTTTCAGCCATCTCGTCGCAGTCGTCCAATTTAGCATTCAGCGACAAGTTTGGCCCCGCGCTACATTATCGCAGCATCTTCCCGTCTATTATCTTGTGGCGGCACTATTTTAAGCTCATTTTGAGTGGTATACAAACACACACACCAACATGGGGTTGTTGTCCTTGTTTGTGCTCCTTTCTGGCCCGTCCGTCAGTGGAGGCATTTTTGGTTCACTAGCCGTGCATTATTAGCTTGGTGTTGTGTCAACTGACAGCTGGCGTTGACAGCGACTACTAAAGCGTGCAGTTTCACGGACGTTGGGTGTGTGTTGGTGTTGCAGAAGCCTCGGCTAACAGGTACGCCCGGCGCCTCCACCGTCGCGCACGCTTTGCTCGCAACTTGTTGACACGTTCATTATGCATGTATCACGACGCGCAAATGGAATGCCTTCTGGGCGATTGCATGACGATGCCCGACTTTTCGTGCACAACAAGATTTATTCCAAAGATAACCCCATCAGGATTTCGTTAAGCTTGTTTATTCGCTTCTATTGTATCCTTTTAAGCATTCTTCTAATTGAATTTTTTCTCAAACCGTTGAAGGCTTTTAATATTAAACCAATCCCTAGACTTGGATTGACTGTTGGCCGAGCTATTTTCGGCTGGATTGGGTTAGTTGGCCTATGAAAGACTGCCCGTCAAAGGGTTGAGACGGATTGCCCTTCTCTCGGATTTGCGTTCAGCGCTTGGAATTTTTCCATCGCCGGCGTCGGCCGAATACCAAACCGAGAGTATTCGGCCGACGTGCACTGTATATCTTTTATATTGTTAAGTGAATTTTGATGCGGAGTGCCATCGGATTTTTCGTCGGCGGGAAATTTTCTATTCCAGCACATGGCAGTCGTGTTGTGGTAGGGAATCAATTCGGTGTCCCGCATTCTTTACTTTGCGATTCATTCCGATACGTATTCCGGACGCGTTTTCTCAACAAAAAAAAAAACATGTGAAAAGTTTAAACGTATTCTTCTTCGAACATATTTTTGTAGTTTTCCTAGAATACCGCTATGTTTAATTCATGTTTACAACTGAACTTTTTAAAACCTTTTATTTTTCTTTCGATTATACTTACATTTTTAGAAACGAAAAAAACGCAATAAAACTAGTTGAAAAATGCAAGTTTGAGAAAATTTCATTCTAGTACATGAATTTTGCATTTGAATACGGACTCTTTTGCCTGCTTTGAAAAGTTGCACACTGTTGGTTTTATTTTCCCGCTTGTTTTTCCTGGCTTAAGGGGGAAAGTTAAAAGTTTTAAACTTAAACAAGGTGTATTTTTTCAATGGCCAATTACTGGACTTTCACTGTTGGTATTATCATCGCCATTTTCAACTTTTGCACGAGATATTTATGCTATACTTGCCGAGGAACTGTATGTGTTCAGAAAACATTTCAAGTTTTTATATTAAAAATTTCCTTTCACATGAATAAATTTCATTGACATTGCTGTGTGCGCGTATAACATCACAGGTTTGTATGTTTTTGAAAAATTGCATTGAAATGCATTCAAATTATTCATTCGTCTCCCGCTTTTTATGCAGCCGTCCCTCGAGGACCGTAATTGGCGAATGCGCCGGTTTCCCTTTTGAGGGGAGTACTTTTTTCGCTGCGCAAATGCCGTACGCAAATTTTATTAAATCCGCCCGCATACCTGCAATCACGGGCTGCCATTTTTTTTCGGCTACCTCTTTCGACCACTACGTGCCCTGCATTTATATCCTTCCGAATTTGACAATAAATGCGTTTTCCCCATTTTCCGAAAAAAAAAACCTCGGTACCGAATTTGAGCGAGTTCGTTATTTTTTATTTTCCTACACTCGTTTCGAATGTTTTTTTTTTTTTTGATTATGTGCACGGCAATAAAATTCAATATGTGAGTGTAAATATGCTCCTGGAGTTCGCGCGACCTGTCCACATCGTAATTGATCAAAAAAAGAAATAATTGGATAAAGTTGCTAAAACGGTATTTTTTTTTTCTATTGGTTCAGACTTTATAGTTTTATGGTGTAATGCAGCAGTGCAATTTGCAGTAATTGAATCACACGGCTGTTTCCTGAGGGACTTTATAAATTGATTTATTTTATGGTTTTACAGTTGTTCATTGTAAGTATTTCCATTATGTGCCGTTTTTTTAGACTTATTCACATGTAGAAAAATCGAGGTAATTAATCATAATTTTGATTTTTTTATTTTTACTTTTTCTTGTTTTTTTTTTCTTCCTCACTTTTTTTAGTAAAGTGGACGACAATGTTTGAGTATGCGCGGCGAGTAGGCCAACTGTTAAAACTTGGAAAAGTTGATTAATTACTTTTTCAGTATCGTTGCGAGGGTGAACGACAGCCACATGTCAAACTGCCCACCGACGAAAGGGTTCACAACGGGTTTTTTGTGTTTTCTTTCCATTTGTCCCCCCACGTTGTTGACATTTCCACGCGTATTTTTCATTGTTTCATCAAGGTTTCCGCGGCCTTGGGCTGTCGTTTTCATTAAAAAGTGATTAATTAATAATTCATTCACAAGACGCCAAAAAAGGACATTTTCCCAAGCTATCAAGCCAGGATTATATGAGTTAACAACTCTTCCTACATCGTCATTGTTTTTTGTTTGTTCGTCGATGAGCGGTAATCATTCATCAACGTTCAAATTTCCTTCGTTGAAAATTACAGTAATTTTCTGTTACACGGAAAATATTTTCTTGAGCCCGAAAGAAACATAAGGAGATACTAGATGGTTAAACAAATATTACTTTTTTTCTGCTGCTTTAATGTGTTTCCAGCAGACATTTCTCCAATTTAAGTGTGGAATTGAATAAGCAAATTGGAGCGGAAGCGTCCACGTTTACCCACGAGCATATTCCCCACTCTCGTTTCCAATCGTAATTCAAATTGTTTTTCTCGCGCTTCGCGCTTTGGCTTGCCGTCGTGGAATCTATTGTTTCTTTTGCATTTTTTCATTTAACTCACATTTGAGCATTGTACAACTTCTAAATTAGGAAAAGTTTTTCCCGGGTCTTTTGCGAATTGAAATGCGCGCTGGAATTTCAAGCGCGAGCGGAAAACGGGAAAAATTGCGCTCGTGAACGCGAAAAACTGGCCGGATATAGAGATGTTTGCGAAAGGAATGCAAAGAAACGCACAAATTTTCCAGCGTAAAAAGAAGATTGTTGGATGTTGAATGGAATACAAGCGATACAAGCGTAAACATCACTGAAACAAGAACGAAATTATACGGAGGTGTCTTACAAATTTAATTTTAGCATTTAATTTGTTTAGTAATTGAGAATTTTTCTTCAGCTTACAGCTTTCTTTCATGTTTTTTTATTTATATTTTCATATTTTAACATTTATTGTAGTTCAGAACAAACGCTTTTTAAAACAATGATACATTAAACATGTTTTTGACATTTCGTAATGTAAAACAATATTGAAAAATATTCATCTACCAGCACTGTTATATCATTACCCAATTTGTAATAAGTCGAAATTTGTAATACCATGAAGTATCGTTACAGTCATCTAGTTCGAATTTTGGCCGAACAACTTGTATTACATTGTATTATTCATTGTATTACAATGAACGTGTTGCCCTTTCAGGCCATATGCAACTATATATATGGGAGGGTAATGGAACTAATAATGAACGATTTTGGTAATGCTCGTGACCCGATGACAATCGGTCCATCAAACTCCCGAGTAATGCGTTGAGTACTGCATCACAGACCGATGTTTACTTCCTGCACATTTGAACGAAGAGAACTGTTATTCTGCGGTTGAAATATCCGTACTAGTAGAACTCCGAAGTTCTAGGCAAGCCAATGAGGAAATGTGTTCATAGTGCCACATTGCATCGTGCGCCGACGTACGTGTCGAGCACGACCATACACGCAGACTTGGAACACTATTCATTATTTATGTCGGCGCACGCCGCGGAACTACTATGAACGCATTACCTAATTGACTTTCTTACTCAACATCGATAGTTTCCCATCCTCCTGTGGAAACGGGGGCCAGTCTTAGAATTCTTAAAAATGCTAAAACTGAACACTAAAACACTAAAAAACGATGATCAAACAATGAAGCTTAAGGTCATCTTATTGTTATGGCATTGATATTGTTAGAAGAATTGTTAATATCAATTTAGTGGTACGTGTGAAAATCAGATCCATATATGAATTTTGTGTTTGCGTCGGGCATCGAGGCGGAAAATTAAAACCGCTTTTCCTACCTGCGCATGGTTTTGCGCCTGTTTTGCGCCTCGGGAGGAGAGCTTTTTGTTGGGAATTCATAAGCGCGACGCGACGGTCGCAGTGCCTCCCCTGCTGCGGCGTTCCACCTCTCCCGCGCCCCGTCTTTATCAAATATTATAATAAAAGGGAAGCGCGTATAAACGAGTGTTGATGATTTGCGCTCGGCCGCTCCACCATACAGCCTGCCGCCCCCATCACCACAAACCTCATCAGCGACGTATACGCGATGAGAGCTTTTATTTTTATTCAGCGATCGTGAGTTTTTCATTTGCTTCCGTTGCGCCAACGTTCATCTGAATTATAATGCGTGTTTTCGGCATTTGTTGTGTTGTTTGTATTCAGTCTGTGCTAATTCGACTTTAGATTATCGGGTATTATTTTAAACTGTTTTATTGTCTATGTGAATTTGTTGATAATTTCGAAATAAATGTTTGGAATTTTGGGCACTAAGAGAAGTTCAGCACGAGTGCATAGAGAGTACTCTGAGAGGGCGTAATATCCTGCTTGCTCTCTAGAAACGTTCTTCCGTGTACACTTCCGTGAACAAAATATTAATCCAACAGGCGCTGTGCGTTTTTGCGTCTTTACGCATGGCGCCGTGCGTAAAGAGGCTAAACCACACTTTGCTGAGCGTACAGAGGCAAAAATGCTTGGTGTGAAGAGAGCCGTGCGTAAAGGCTTACTTGCTCTGTGCGCTATGCGTTGTGGTCTATTTTCGGTGGGAGTAGAAGGTAAAAAATTCAGTAACTTGTCAAGCGGGGTTAACTTCTTATGAGTTGACTGAATAATGTGTCCTTAAAAATGTATTTCTCTCAGTCCGAATTTCGGATGAACCTCTCTCGCTTGCCAAAACTGCCAATTTTCCGGCGATTTATATGACCGGACTGCACACACCTACAATATTAAACTCGTTCGTTATTGCCGGCCTCTGGCCAATGACAGCGTTTTGTGCATAATACAAAACGGGGACAAACCGGTTCGGCTGAATTACGCCCGGACTCATCGGCGGTGTTACACCCGACCGTTAATGGATTTTTTCTTCGGCCACCGTTGGATTAGAATAATCCGTTCTCATTTCCTCCCGCGGCGGCTGAAAACCAGCCAAAAACCGTTTTACAAGTGGGTTTATTTGTACTTTTACGCGGTGGGCTTTGTTTTAGATATTTAACGCTGCGCCAAACATAGTAGACAGGGAATGACTGAACCTGGATCCCCTGTGGTGGGAGGCGGGGTGGTGTTGGGCTATAAGAGGTGATGGCTAAAGTTCTACGGCCACGCCATCATACTCTCTAGTCTCTAACTATCTGGGAAGTGAGGATTTTCTTCCCCGAATCGTAGATATGAGAACGCCGTGAGTAGTGAGACACTCGACGCCATGATGACGCATCCCACAGGATACGCCGACAGAGCGGCTTATGTCCTCGGCGCGCCGGGATTTGTTGGGCCCCGGCGTAATAAATGTCATACTCCAACTTTGTGCCGGCGACGCAACGATTCGATGGTTGACAAGCTTTGCGCAAGCTGGGTTTGGCGACAAATGGAGCAAACATTCACTCATTTTTCCTCTTCCTCTCCTTCCTTTCCCGCTTTCCTAGCCCTGGGTGTCGTCATTGATCAAAGAGTACCCTCTTCGTCCAGCTCTAATTTTCAACCGTACATTTTATAATCCCAACGCTGAGTAATCCGATTAAACCTTATTTGCCTTTCGGAGATATTTACGATTTGTAATTCATATTGGGGGCCCGGAATACGCCCGAAGGGTTTCTGATTGAATGACGTTTCGATTGTTTTGCTCGCTGACTGTGGCGATGACTACGGTCTATGGAGCGGCGGATGGCTGCCGGCGAAGTTGGCGTACGCGCGCGCTGCTTGGGGATATTATCACATTACGGGCAAATCAGATTTGGGCGGATGCGCACCAGTAGCGCAGGAGGCCTCGGTGCCCACGTATACGACACGAACGCATACACCGACGCGTTCCGGCTACCAGTACATCGCTGACACACATTGACGCGCATCGACGTCGACGGCGGCAGCGGCGTTGGTGGTGCAACTTCGCTCCACAGACAGGAAGCCCTCCGCCGTTGGCGGCGGCGACGCTTCTATCCTATCTCGCGGGCGTATGCAATGAATAGGAGAGGCGGAAATGAGGCAAAACAGGATGGGATGTGTCCTTCCTACCGGAATCGCAAGAATGGATTTGATAAGATTTTGGATCTGCATTAACAATGACTCTATCAAACTGTGATGCAAACATATCAGATATGGTGATTTGATCTATAATCAAATTTGTATTCAAATGTTCCTTAGCTATGCAATGTGATGGAAAATTACTCAATGTTATATTGGATTAGGTCAATTATAACTGGGATTAATTCTATTATAATTTTCAGTGCTACAATGGAATAAATGTGGAAGAGATTTTTGATTTTAAAATTATGGATCTTTGATATTGGAATATCCGCTTTCGGTAGATTGAAAGTCCCATTCTGTATTCTACTATTAAACCTACTACCATGGTAGTGTCAGTCTCAGTTTTAGTTCCACTCTCAGTCAGTTATATAGTTCCATTTAAAGAAGCATTCCCTTTTTAACGTCCAGTTCAATTGTAGTCCCAAGTTAAGGTCCAGTCTCCGGTCTACACTCCCAGTCCTATATCAAGTTTCTCTTCTAGTCCCAATCATAGTCTACCACCCATGGGACTGGCGCCATTACATGTTCCAAGCTCACCCCCAATTTAACTCTCAGCTCCAGTCCTGCTTCCACATCTATTCCCATTTTAAGACGCAGCCTCACTCCTCCACTACCATTTTTTCTTATACTTCTAATCTTTTTTTAAGTCCCAGCCTCACCCCCAGTCCCATCCTTTGCTCATCTCCCGGTCTCATTCCTATCTCAGATCCATCATTCCTATCTCACTCCTAGCTTCCCTCCCTACCCCAATTCTGCTCGTACATCTAGTAACTATTTATAGTTCCAGTCTCACCCCCAGCTTCACTCCCAGTTTCACTCCAAGTCTGATTCCCAGCCTCAATCCTTATGCCACTACCAGTCCGAGACTAGGGATGGAAGCCCAGTCCACTACTATACCCTGTCTCAATCCCTGTACCTCTGCCAGTCCGAGACTGGGAATGGGGATCGGTGGCCATTCCCAGTTTCACTCCCAGCTCCAATCCTACTCCCACATCTGCTCCCATTATAAGACGCAATCTCACACTTTTCCCACTCCCAATCACACGTAACACCCAGCCCCAATACTGCTTCCACATCTAGACCTATTTTAAGTCTCACTCCAAGCCCAGCTCCCAAACACACTCCCAGTCCACGTCTGGAGATCAACCCAAACATCCAGCAGTTTTCCAACTTATTGTTAGTATATATTAGCATAGAACGTCCTCTCCGGATTATGTCGAAATGAAATAAAGCCACGTTTCTATTTGACCCCATTTATTTGCGAAACTATTTTAATTCAAACTTTTTCCCACAATCGTCGCCGTCGTTTTGTCCAGTCCTGCAATATAACCAAGTGATTTGAAAAATGCGCTCATGAATTTCAAATGTGGACAAGTAAATTATTCGCGAGGTGGATTTTATGGCTGTCGCAGGCGAACCGGACCGGAGCGACCGGCACACCACCATTGCGCGACGATGGAGTGCATGCAGGATACATATTCATAACCGCATGAATAGATAATGAAGACATCCTTTTTCCAAGGGCCGTAACGCGCCGCACACCAATCCAAATACGTACGGATAAATTCCACGTCCGGTATCCTCAACGTCAACTTGTGGAATTTGTTTGGCTATATTCCACGCTCGTTCGTTGGGAACCGGCAAAAAAATATATCAGAGGGTCATGTCTTCTCTGTGCAAGTAGAACAAGTTTAGCGGGAAACAAATGTCGTACACGAGTGACACGCAATGGAATAATAAAGCGTGTCGTTGAAACGATTTTAGAGGACGTAGTGGAGTCGTTCGGCGTTGCTTGACCAAAGTCCTATAAATGTGCAATTCATTCAAACGGAGCTGAGTCAGAAAAAAATGCGTTTAATCTGTTACTATTTGAAAAGTTTTATTGATAGTTTTGTCATCGTGCTGTTTCATTATTTTGTTGGGATATTTTGGTTTTTCTTATCTTTAAGGTGACTTTTAATAAATAAATCAGGCGAAATGCCATAATCAGGAATATGTTTGTATTGCTTAAAAGTACAGGAAATAAGGAACATTTTGATACATATGACAACCACCCCTGAGAACGGATAAGGGTGGAAAACCAACATTGAAATTGGAAATGAGATTATTAAAAAAATTACATTTCTTAAACTACAAAAATGATAGACTTATCATGAACGGATTAGGATAATATTCATATCAGGTTGAAGTAGAAGAGTTTAAGAATATTTTACAACTTGTATCATGTTGATAGGTTAATATTTAATGTGCTTAAAATATATTTAAAGCTATGCCTCAAAATAAACAAATCGAGCGCGCTCAAATGTTTTTGGCGGATGACCGTCGCTTCAAACCACGGTATGTGTCAAGCTACTATAAACACATTACCATACAGCGGTGCATTCTCGACGCATACCAGGGTACGTATGCCGTTCAGCTGTGAAGCAACTATGAACACATTACGTAACTGGCTTGCCAACAACTACGCCATGTACAAGTCCGATTATAAATATCAGTAGGGATGTACGTACCATTAATTAATCAAAATCGGTAATGAAATGTACATATTAAAGAGGTGGAGTAGAAAAACAATCATTTTTATAAAGTTTTAGTGCATTATATTTGTTCAGCGCTGTGATGCGCTGACTTCTGGTCGTCATCAATATTTGAATTTGGAGCCATACAATGATTTCTATATGCACTCGCGCTTCTCTCCACGAGCTTTAAATTAATAGCCAGGGTGCATTGATTCTCCGATATGCTCACAACGACAAGGTGGTAAAATTTAACGAACGTTTATTGCACACTTACAAGACTTACAACCCACCTACTCGCGCCACGATCGGACAAGAACAAGGCCAAAAAGCGACGCTCAGTAGCGTTGCGCAATTGCCACCTGGCTCGTTATCTTGGCGCGCAGGGCGCCAAATTCAAATATTGATGACGACCAGAAGTCAGCGCATCACAGCGTTGAACAATATTAATGTTTATAAATTATATAATTAACTTCGCAACAACTTGCTGCCAATTGCTTTATGACAAACGTGCATTATTCAGTTATATTCTAATTAATTCTAATGCAGCTTGTCTAGTATTCTGTAATCACTGCTTTTTTTCATTGAATTATTTAATAAATTATCTCTTATACCTTGTTGAATTGTTTCCGGGTATTTCTTCCTTGTTGAGACGGAAAGAAAGACAAGCATTTTATGTTTTAAGCCTTTCCGAGTGGAAACTAAGCAAAATATTCAAGCAGCATACCATTTTTTCCACCTCCACCCTCCTTCTTCTGCCTGCCGCCACTCAAGATACTCAACTTCCACGGCAAACATTTACTTTGCAGTCTTCACGGGTGCTCAGTCCCTTTCTGCGGGCTTGGTTGCATTTGCTCGCCACTCGCAAAGTGCTTTCCACGTCCCTGCTCGCTTGCGTGGCCGCGCACTTGCTGGCACTTTAATTTTGTATAATTTCTTGCGCTGACTTTTTCATTTATCTCCGTGCCGCGCTCTTCTTATCAGTAATATAAAATATGAAGTTGGAAAGTAGCCGACTTGGAAATCACTCCGTTTTTCCTCCGCCTCCGAGCATATTTTTAAGCGTGCATTTTTGAAGGATATTGAAATAATGGCGAGCGATGCTGCTCCTGCGGCGAAGGTGCCTAGACAAACATTCTCCCAGCCTCGGCCGGCGTCGCGAGCGACTGGAAATTATATTGAAGTTTTTCACTCAGCTTTCGCTCCTGCTGCGCCCACCGCTGCGCCGTCTGACGTCTGATAAAACTTTCGCTCAGGTTTTCCATTAAAACTTTGTATCGTCGCATAAATATTTTATTTCGCCGCGTGATACGACCTCCGATTGTGTTCCGTTACTTGTCGGCGGCGCCGCGGGCGGGGGGATATTTGGTTGTTGAGTGATGTGAAGTGGTCGTGAATTAGTAATTATGTTGTTTATTCACATGCAGTGGAAGTTACAGTGCAGGGCAATTGATCGAATGATTGCTGTTAAATAATATAAGGACATTTAAAACATTCTTAAAAATTTATACTTACAAGTAGTAACAAGTAACTAATTGGATTTCCCTGATTTTTAGGAGTATTTTTTAAGGAAACTACTCTCCTGTGATTGACAAGTAAATTAAATCTAATGACACCACATAAAATAACCGAATAAACCTACAAAACAACCTTGCAAACCCTGGTCAGTTAATTCGTCAGTTAACGTGCAATAGTGGAGTTTTATCAAGAATTTCTCTGACGCACATAGTCTGTGATATACGCAAATTATCTAATTAAAATTTGAGAATGTTTCCGACTGTTTATTTCTCACATCACACGATGTGGAAGTTAACGTGCGGGTCAATTAATGAAATAAATGCTGATGACATTTAAAACTCACAAACGAACTTTGTAAACTCTTGTTGGATAAGGCTAACATACAATAGTGAACTCTGTCCCACAGAGTTTGAATAATGAGTAATATGGACTCTTTGATTTTTGAAATTATAGTCTTATTAATACTTATACAGCTAGAGACGACTTAACAAATGAATTGATTCACCTCAACCCCGACAGGAGTATAGGCAGTGTTCGAAACTCCAAAGCGGGCAATATTTTACCGGGATTTAATTCCCATCCTAATCCGTCAGCACTTTCTGGTTTGTTATCTGGTCCTACGTTTGCCTTTTGCGCACTTTCCCCATCCCATCGACGCCTATCGCCTCCAACTCTATTCCGCCGTAACTTAACCTCCCACCGATCCGATTCCATCCGAAACCATCCTCGTTTGATTATCCTCCTCTTCTGCGAACGCGGCTAGAGCGAAAGAGTCAAGAAGTGGAAGCGGGATGAAGTGATTAGCGAACGACTGTCCGCGCCGCAGGACTAATTGGGAAAACACATGGCCTAATCAAACACATTGCTGGCAAACATACGGCGCCTCGCAAAAAAAGTAAAAGTCCTTTCGTGTGGCATACGAAAGAACTGCGCCGGATTGAAGTTAGCGAAATTAGACATGGGACTGGGTTGGCTGGCGCTAATTAACTCTGAATTGTAAATTAACGAATTCACCTGAGCGAGGTGGATGCGAATTTGAATGTGTGCGCGGTCGCGGTGGCTGAAAGTGTTGGCATAATATTTGACGCGCTGGAATAGGGTGGTGTTTGCCATATGGCGTGGTCATTTCCGGCATTGGATGTATGCCGGCGGCGGCGGCGGTGGAGGTGGTGGTGGGTTATGTCGAGGGTGGATGTGGACGGTGGTGAATAAAACACTCGGAATTGCTATGTTTCTTACGCGAGGTACAATTAACCACCCGTGCGAAATGCTAACGCTGAATCCTTTTACCTTTTGTACATTTTCTAGGTTAATATGTTTCAATTTAATGGTTTGTCCTTTATTTCTTAATTGAATTTTCCATTTTCTCATTAGTGTGAACAACAGAAAGCAATTCTACTAAAAACATATGCTTATTTAAGTCGGTGAAACGTTGTGTTGGTTTATAACCTTCCTAGTTATGATTCGACGTTAATATGCCACGATAACAGTTAGTACATAACAACTGCCGTGTGTATTTATCGTGTTTAAGAGGATATTCGATTATTTAATTATAAATTAACAATCGACAAACTCGAAAACAGCGAACTAGCATGGTTTATAGCCTCCTTAATACCACACATCGTTAATGCTTAGTATTAACAGTTCCTACTCCTTAATGAACACCTTTAAAAGCTGCAGTGTTTAATGATTTCCTCTGGTTTTAGTGTTTATTTAGTTATTTATCGACCTGCTACCAGTTAAAGTTAAATTTAAATAATTAAAATGCCCATAAAGTTTTAATGATTATTACTTTGGTATTTACGTTGTAATTCATTGTGTAATTTACTTTTCATTAGTGAATTTTATTTCCACGCTTCCAAACTTTGTTCATTGTACGTCTGGAGACGGAAAGTTTGCATTATAATGTCAACTATAAATGCGATTAGCAATTAACATCCTACTGCTTTTGACATAAAATGTCGTGATTGCTATTATTTCCGGCTCGCGGAAAGTTCACGACTGGAGAGCCGTGTTTTTTTTGCCTGGATTTCGTCCGGAAAGGTAAAGGCGACTGTGAGTCAGGGAGAAAAGGGTATTTAATTGAGAAGTCGATATCCGATTTGCTTCCCTCTGCTTCGCGTAGTTCATCGTCGGGCTCCCATAGCTGGTATTACTCCCGCCGTAATTATACTAAGACGATAACAAGTTAAAACAGCTATTAAACCTCTCACACCATCTATTGGTGTACAGCTATCGGATTTTTCGAGCAATCTTCCTTGTTGGTGGTAAAGGCTTGGTTGTTGGATAAGTGGACATGAATTAATTATTGTTTGTTGAACATTTTTAGACTAGAGTGTTTTGTAGTGAACCTCTGACAAGGAGGAGACATGGATTTGACCTCTCAGATTTATACGAAATTTGGTATACGCGTAGTGTGGGACTAGAAACTAATATATTCGAGCCAGACGACGCAACTCTTAAGCGTTCTCAAAGTCTATTTGACTTTGAAAATTTCCATGACTTTATTCGCGGTTAACAGCTGGTATGTTCTAAAAGATAGTGGAAAGGTTTCCGGAATATATTGTGCGGCAGGAGACTAATAGAAGATCAGTAGGATAGAGAGAAGTAAGAGGAAAGATACAAGATATGAGGAGAGGCTTCTGAAACTAAAGACCGGGCGATTAATGAAGAGAATATGTGGGTGGTGCGGGCAGATAAGAGAACACAAAGCCGTAGAACTTAGATGGGAGAAAGGGTGGTCCATAGAGGAATTAGTGAAAGTTTGGCGAAGGGAGGTGGTGGAGCAAGAATGACAGAAATGGGTTATGGAAAGTTCATATAACCCAGGGTACCACAAAAGACATGTGATCCGATGAAGGCCTGAGTATATCAATGTCAGGGGTAAGAGTTAAAAAAAATGAGCAAATATTGTGAAGAGCCCCCTGCTCTCCCCTGCTCAGAGAAAAGTTGGGGATCAGAGGAACGAAGAAGAAGGATATGGATGGGTGTGGAGTACAATTAGAGGGGGGGGGGAGCAAAGTCATGGGAGCTAGTTTGGAAGGAATGTAGGGAGGCGCAAAATATATGGAAAGGTATGAGAAAATGATGTAAGTAACTCGGAAAGGTGGCTAAGGGAGGATGGGTAGGAAGTAGAAATAGTGAGCAGAGCATTAGCCGAAAAAAGGAGGAAAGGAGAAGAGGTGGTAGTTTGACTTGAGGAATTATTAAGTGATTTATTTATATTTATTTAGTTTGGAGAGAGGGACATAAAATGTATGGGACTATTGTTGATATGTGTAAGGATGAAATACCACTTAAGGTGTAGAGCTACAATTTAATAATTGGGTTTCCAGGTTTTAAATGGCCAGTATGCAATTTATATGTCGATTTTGTGTCAATGACAGAACTAGAGATTATAAGGCGTTGATCACTGCAGTTTTGATGGGTTTTCAACAAGTTATTCACGTGATCGCCAAGAGGGGATTGACTAAAAGCTTTGTTGTGCATTAAATATCTACTGGTATTTTAGTCTTATGTAATTCCTAATCCTAAATCAGTATCTGGTATTCTAGCCTAACGGTTGCCATTTGCGCTATCAACCATTACTACTATTACACTTAATAACGCCATCTATGATTTTATAGCGGTGGAAGTTTGTGTTTCGAAGCAATTTTTGCGATTTGTTGGTTTATTAGCAATTTGTACTCGATCTTTGTCGCCGTATGTGTGACTTGTCGCACACGCGGCGTGTTCTTTGGTGGAAGGTGTATGATATTAATTGAAAGCTGGTCGGCCTGGCGGTTGTAGGTGGCGGGCGAGCGTGGCTGGCTCTGGATGTTTATCGTTGCAGAAAATCAATTAACCTCACGTTCCGGCTGCCACTATATTAGCGCTGAAGGCGACGGCAGTCGGGGGGGGGGGGAGAGGTGGCGATGGCGGCGGCAGGCTGCCTCCCTGCCTCCGTCGCAGCGCCTGCTGCTGCGACAGTGCTAAATTGTCGGTTAGCTTTTTGCCATCAACAATTTTACGCCGTACAGAATGGAATCCGGCGCCCGGCGACCACGGCAGCCAACTAAAAGGGCGGGAATTAATCAACTGAGTGCTGGCGCCAGAAATCTTCTGCGGTCGGCATGTATGGACGAAAATGTCTAATAAAACTGTGGACTAACCGTTGGAAATTTATTTTCTTCTCACAACAATTCAAATCGATCGCCTCCCATGTCAGGATTTAACCGTCGATTAATGAAATTTTAATAGATTGTAATGTTTTTCATCACATTCACCCGCTCCATCTTATTTTAATTAACTTCAGGTAAAGCGATGTTTAATTCAAGCATGAAATATGATAGAAAGGGCCGGTATGGCTGCCTAACTTTATCTCAATTTTCGCCGAACTGGAGGCATTGCCGCCATTCGTATTATATTCTAACGAGAATTTGAAATTTGATTTAATATCACGTGTATTATGTGTGCGCACCACGCTTTCTCGCAACTTTACGGCTATTGCCCTCGCCCTACGCCTCCACCATTTCATCCACCCTGGTCGCCGTACAATAGAAAAGTTTAAAAAGAATCTCGGCACAACCTTCTTGCCTTCTCACCTCAAATGTAAAGCCAACCATGTTTAAGCACGCGTTTTGAGGCAAGCCAACGCACATGCTGGCAGGATGGAAAACTCTATAACTTTGTTAATAAATCGTAACTTTCATAATGCTATAAGGATGCCGACGGTTTTGGTCGGCTCCAGCGCGAGAATGATCGAGTTACGCGTATGAGAATCGACTCATATTTCGCCGATATGCTTCCGGAAAATCCGTACGATGTGCATTTGCGATACTGTTGCGACTTTACTTTGCAAACTATTATACTCAAAACGTGTTAGGAATTCGAAATTGTCGAAGAGTTATTTAAGTTGTAAGTTATGAGACGATGAACATTATTTTTAGCAAGATTATTTGCTAGTGGTCTTCAATTATTCCTGAAGTTTTTATTGAATTACACTTCTATACATATGTCTTGGGGGATAAGCTGGTGAATCCGAGCCGAAAACGTCACGATTTTTATCGAGACATATGCTTGTAACGCACGCGGTAAACCGCGATACAAATAAATTTATAATCCGCGTAGGTGGTTAACGGAAAAGGGGTTCAACGAAGAAGTTTGCATAGGCTCAGTGAAAACTAGTAGCTCAAAAGCGTTAGATAATCATTATTGCCAAACCAAGAAAACAATATAAACATAAGTAAAGAAAAAGAAAGAAAAAATAGAAAGGAAAGATATGTCTTGAATTTTGTCGTCGTGGGCCCACGTTGCTCAAAAATGACGGCACAATCACTAAATGAAATAAGTCCGCGAAAACGCGAGGTGGCGTGCCAACGTTCTGGCAAACCGGACCGAACTCGACTCTTTTCTCCTCATCGGAAAGGAAGGAGGTTCGCGTACGTTACAAATTGTGTTGCGCGTTTCCCACCCATAGGTCACACATGCGCACAATGTCTGCCTTGCAGAAACGGACCGTAACATGCTCTTTAAAAAGATCAAACCTAAATAAGTAATATAACGATGGAATGTCCTCACGCCAATAAAGCAAACACAAGATTGTTGGCAACGTCGGAGGCTATTAGGTAAGCCACTGCAAAGCGTACGTATATATGTGATATGTACTAATATATTTCTGTAGAAACTTTTCAGGAATTTGACAGAAATGAAAAGGAAGTTACGTTAATCTTATTTCCTTTGTTATATCTGCGTTCAATCCAGGTCCATATAAGAGAACATCAGCATTGAATGGAAAATACATTGTTAAATTTGATGGCTCAATAACACTAACCTCTCTTAACAGTATTTGCATTTGTGTATATATTAGATTCCATAATTTACGATGCACAGCATTGCACATTATTGCTATCGTTATCTGTGCATGCCGAGCTGCGGTACAGTGAATGCCTGCTAATATTTTATGCCTTTGGGAATATATTAATGCACAACGGGGGGCGGTTGCGATACGCGCTAGAATGGTGCTCGTAAGGTTGCAGCACATTTGGAGCGAATCAATGGCTGGCAAACAAAGCTTTTGGGGGGTTATGTTATCGAATACGAACATCTGCGCTGGTGTCACTTAAGCAATCTTTGTTCTTATCTTGTCAAATTTGCACTGAGGAACAGCAAATACATCTTTTAACTATTTTAACAACGCTTGCACATATATTTCTTGGGTTTTATATCATTATAATGAGAAATTCAATCAAAAACATCTACAAGCTACTAAAATTATTCTTTGGATGCTTTAAGATGCTGCTATAACAAAATAAACTTGTCCAAAGTTGTTTCATTTTTCGAATACATATTTCCCTAGTGCAATTGAAGTATAATTAATAATTATACTTCAATTGCGAATCAACCAATCAGGCAAATGTGTTCCCATGAAAATTGGGAATACGAATTTTTAATGTTGAGTCGCAGCAAATATTTTCGAAAATTCCAATGTGATTGGGAAAGGCACATAGGCCAACCATGTTAGCTACATTCCCGCACGATCGTGTTTCGCATGGGGCGTTTTGTAGGTCCGCGCTCACGTTTCAAAGTTTGTTAGCGCAGTTGGCAGCGACGCACATACGGGCGTTGGTGTGGCGTTCAATAAGCGCGTCGAAACGCGAATGATGCCCGGAAAATGCGACTCGCCAAACGCCCCCTCCCCCCACCCAGCATGCACGATCAAATATGCGCTGTACCATTTTAGGTACCGGACAATGAGCGCATCGGCCACAGCGATATAGGTCTTTTTTTGCCGCACATTAATCAGCTGCTGTGCCCACTTGCTGGTTGTCGCTTCTCGCTTGTAATTGAAAATCGCACGCTCGCCGCACTTCATTATTGTCCATTGTTGCGCATTATTCCGTAATTGGTTTTCGTTTACGGGCGCGTTCGGCGTGGACTCGCCCAATCTTTCACCAGCTTGTCATCGGTAATCATCGTCGACATAGGAAGAGTGGTGACAGCGTGTGAATACGTATTTGATGAAATATGGCGTTTGTTCATTAGTGGGTGGCCTTTGCGTGATTAGGGACTTTTTAAATTTGAATTTTGAATATTTCCTGAGATTCTTCGGGAAGAAACTGTGGCTAAACTCGTTTTTGTTCCTCTGAAGAATGTGTTGCCCTTTAATTTCTTGTTCCAATTGTCATTTTTTAATTAGTAGATATATAGGCAAACAATTCTAATGACATTAGCCGAAACGCACAAAGAAAACGTAGTAAGTAAGATCTCACGCCAATATATCAAACGCAAGAGTTAAGCGAATATCGTGATAAATGTTGACTGCTCTTAGGTAAGCCACTGCAAAGCGTATGCCTATATTTTGTAATGTCATATTTTTGTTTCATTTTTCTTCGTCCGTTGTTATTTTCCAATGTCGTCGTAATTGAGTCTGTCGTTCTCCGAGGCTCTTCAGTGGTACTTCGAACATTTTTAGGTTTCACCTAGGGCAGGTTGCTAGCCTCACCTTAGAACCTTCCTTTTTTATCCGGGCTTAGAACTATCATATCTATCGCATGAACGACAGTAGAATGATGAAAATCACCAGAGACAAATCACCGAGAGGCAAAAAAAAATCCCTGAGAAGACCCCTTAAGAGGTGGAGCAATCAACTCCGAGTTGACCGCTGAAGATGAATAGGCAAAAATTGCCTATCGGGGATGAAGAAGAAGATTTTTATATTTTTATAGAAGCATTGCAATAACTAGAGAAATATCAAATGAAAGGTTTTTGGTGTTGAATTAATTTTATTTATATAAATTACTTCCAAACAAAACTTATTAATTAATGCCCGTTATTTCCACGCCTCTAAATGTCTTCCAAACTCCATAAATATTTAGAAGAAATTAGAAGTTTTAGAAGAATATTAGCATGTTGTTTGCGGCTATGCAAGACGCAAATTTTTGAGTATAATTTCCAGGTCGCTTAATATTCATCCGGTGTGCGTCTTGTCACTCCTGGCAAAGTGTCGAAACACTCCACGCAAGTTTGGCGTTTGGCGGCCTGTTTGCCATCACTCGTCTCCCCTTTTCGCAACTATTAATATTCAACGGCCACTAATTTGCTTCGCACTCGCGCTGAGAGCGCGCCACGGCGCCGCCGAGAGATTAACCCGCTCCTGGGGAAAGTTTGGAATTAACGCGCTCCACCCGTGCTCAAGACGCTACGATCGCAACGTCGTGGCAGCGAACAGACGGTGGAGGGGGTTGACCGAAGACGACGTGGGACACCGCAGGCGTTTTCTTCGAGAGGAGAGTCGCATGCCCTCTCGTGTGTCCCCCCCTGCATAATTCATTGGCCGGCGCCGCCGCCAAGTGGATTTTCGCACGCAGTCTTCCGGGCCCTTGTGTAGCCGCACCAAACTCTACACAGCAGCACACTACTTTCGTGGTATGTGTGTGCGGACCCACCGCCAACAGCAACGTCCACGCGTACAAATTATTCCCAGTTACTGCCCCCCGCGCGTGCAACTTCCGGGCACTCGGACGTACGGTGAAGTAAATTATGTCGGTGCGAAGTTGGGGCGTCCTGCCGATTAACGCTAAAAGCATTTGGGAATATTCTTTCGACCAGCTAGGAAGAGAAAAAGTATATATCGTGGTAGCTTGAACTCAGCAACAATTTTGACCTAGTCAGCAGGTGTTAAGAATACGAAACCTATCGTCTCAATGTTTATAGGTTTCTCGGGTTTTACTGCTGCAGTTTATTGCATGTTTTCGCCTGACTGTAATTGGTCAAGGTTAGGGCAGTTTAAATTGGAAAAGCGGAGCGCAAATATAGGGCGCAAAAAGAGTTTAACAGATGTCGGAAATTAGTGACCTCGCCGGGCCGCCACGTGCAGGCACGTATGCGCGTGCTACCAATAGGAAAAACGGTCGTTAATGAAGCGCAAGCCTTGCACACGACGCGCTGCACATGCAAGTCTGGAGAATGTGGGCCACCTTGAAATGACTCCTGCTCGTCGGCGCGTGCTTAAAGGTTTGATGGGATAACGGAGTGGTATTAATAAATTATTGATTTCCACATTGGAATCTCCCACTGAGAACACTGAGAAAACTCACTGTACTCTCACTATGGAAAACTCTCTCTCTCTCTCTCTCTCTCTAGAAACTGTTTTATTTACCAACCATCGGAATAAATTAAAGTAACAGCACAATTTTTGGTGATATAACAAAAGGGTTTTATTTCTTGATGCTCAAGTCAATTTACTTCGAGTTCTCCTTGCCTCTATGCTTTGTTTGCTCCGTACAGTTGTAGTAGCAAATTCAATTAGAAACTGAATATCCTTGCGGATGCCAAAGAGTCTCAAAGCCGAAAGCACTTCAGTAACTACTCGGCATCTCCACGCTCTTGTTGCAATCCTCTTTGGCTTCTGCTCCATCGCTCTGCTCTGGCTTGGCAAGCATGGGAAAGATTTTCGAAGACATTTATTTTCGGTTTTGTTCGGACACTGGTCGACGCTGCTTGTTGTAATGCAGCGGAGTGGATTCGAACCGGTAAACTTGCGATAATGTTAAGATTCTCGAGTCGACGAGACATACTTTATTCAGAGCGCCTTTCGGATGGATGGATGGATGGGTTTGTTTGTGTGATGGGCAGCTGCTCGCGGCGTGGAGATGTAGGGGAGGAAGTTAAGGCGAAGGCCGGTTTAGCGAACCGAACTGACATCCGCATGGCTGACTGAATGCCGATGTATCGAATTGAATCTACGCTTGCGTGGACTTTGGAGCGATTCTAATCTGTCTGGACGCCACAGCGCGAATTCCTCCATCTCCTACATCTACCAGTGGAAGAGAAGATACGATGTCTTGACGCAAACCAGGACCAACATGCCAAACACATCATCGATGTGCTGAACGAGATTAAATATGATTTGCACGCTTTGCAAACTTTCAGTTTGCGAAACTTATCTCGACTCATACTTTTCAGCCGTGTATTTCCCATGAACACCATCCTAAGGTTATGTTAAATATTAAATTAATTACAGTTAATTAGCGGCCAACACATGGCAATTAAGCTGAAACTCAAAGCAAACTTTGGACAATTATTTAAAGTTTTACGTACTGACACGTACTTTGCTTTGATGATTACTGTTTGCGTTTTCAAACACTCCAAAGTTAATGTTAGACATACATATCACATTAGCACATATTGATTATTAGCAAACATTTCTCCGACTTCTCATTTTCCTCATCCCCCTTGCCATAGCAGGGCATAAACAAAGTTTTAATTAGATTAGCGCTCACATTACGCCGTCTCGGCTTTCGTTTGCGCCTTCATTAGCCGATACCTCTCGGATTTTGAGTAACTGCCGGTTTTCCGCTCGTCGAAATCGTTAATAATGTAAGATGTAACGGGTTTACGGCGATTAATGCCACGGATTTTCAAAACAAAACTGTGCAACAATAAATGTGCACAGTCTGCAGAAGCTCTCGCGCAAGGTACATGTTGATGTTTGTGTACCGAGGGGTTTCGCTGTGCAAATTAACGGAAGTTGTGCTAGGCGCGCCAAGAAAACGCCATATTATCAGCGACGAGTTAATCACGGCGTGTAATTAATAGCAGCTCATATTTTCCGTGTAATTAGCTTTCGCTGATTTTATCTGAGAGTCGTGTAATGTTTTCACGACGTTGTACGGTGAGGAAATTGGAGTTTTGTTAGAACCCTTATTGTTTCTAAGATAATTTATTAATTTGTTGGTGGTATTTGTAGAGTAATAAGCTGATTCTTTTCTCCGTTCTTCTCGGTATTTGTTTAATGTGTCATTTTCGTTCAAATTCTTAATTACTATAGAGAGATTTGAATTATTACTTAGACAAACTTTTCTTTCCAGATGAGGTATTATCTTCTTATTGCAGGGAAATGGTTTTATTGCATCCTGTTTTTAAAATTACGAAATATTTACTTAAATTGTCTCTTTCCTTGTTGAACCTCGTTCAGATTTTCTTCCCAAAAGAGGCTCGCTCGGATCTCTTTCCTAGAAAAACTCCACTTGTTTATTGTTGAGAAATTTTTACCTTTTCAATGGTTTGTAATGAAATTATTTGCCGGATCCTAGGGTAGTTATTAAAATTCTAGAAAAATAAAACAGTGAAATTGTAATGATCTCTTTCATGGTTGATCCCCATTCGGATCTCTCTCAAAAGGGGGTCTCCCTTTGATCTCCTTCCCAGAAGTGCTCCGCTTGTTTATTGTTGAGAAAAATTCAAAATTGTAATCCATTGGAATGAAATTATTGATCAGTTCCTAGGACGGTTACTAAAATTAGAGAATTAGAGATTACTTGAATTGAAATGATCTGTTTCCTAGTAGAGCCTCTCTCAGATTGTTTTCTTAGTAGAGCCCCGCTGGGATCATTTTCCTAGAATAGCCCGTTCGGACATCCTTTCCAGGTGAACCCTGCTGGGATCTCCTTCCCAGAAGGCCTCCACATGATCCTAAGACGGTTTTTAAATTTATAATATTAAGAAAAATAGGTGGCCATGCCGTTCTGGCTAAACTCTGATCCAGTTAAGGATGCGGGAGACAAATTGATAGTTCTGGTACATCCCCCTGGGAACATTTTCCTAGCATCTCCTACCGAGAAAGGTTTTACTCGAATCTCTTGACCAAATGAGGTCCACTCGCATCGCACCTGTAATCCTACCCACCTCTTAATGATTCTTTTTCCATAATGAACTTCTGCTGTTCTACTTCTCATCATGACACTGGGCGTAAAATCCCAAATGTTACGGGGTAGTTATGGTGTTTAAGTACATTTTGTTCTCGAGAATCATCTGTGATGCGCGTGACCTGACTTAACAGGATCTTTTGCGAAGTTCCTCGTAGTCTCGCGGCACAGGTTGAAGCCGATTCACCCCCAACGTAACAGTTGAAACTTACGAAGTAATATATAACAATGTCTTTACTGCTACTGACAAGAATTTCCCAAATAACAACAGGCCTGGGCAACCAACTCAACACCAAACCTTTCCAATCCTAAGAGTTACTTGGACACATTTATTTCGTATTCAAGAATGTTATTTCGCTGATTGTAAACGGTGATTTACAGTTTAGTGCAAAATACTCACTTATTGTATTTGTTAAATAGACTTGTATCCAATTACCCACAAAACCTAGCGATCTTTAGCAACAGATCACCCAAGAAAAAAAGCACCAACATGTCAAGATTTCTCTTTTCACCGAAAAAACTCTTATGAATAAGTAAATCCTTCTTCCAATTTAGAAATAATGCCATCCGTCATTAATGAAAGCGTTTTGCCCTGATAGCGCCGAAAATCTTCGACGGTAGCTCGGAACCCGCTAAATGATTTATCGTCATCGAGGCGGCGGCGAAAGTCCTTTTGTAATACGGTTAAGGCTGTACAATGCGTACAAGTACATCTCTCGTGTCGAACCCCGCCAACACAGCCTGCTGCTGCTTCTGCTGCCGCCTCCTCACACCGCCATAAATATAACAAAGACGCGCCGGCATGCTGCGTCTCATGCATATTAATCGGCGTCCCAACTAAAAGCGACGCAATCGATCGATTCGGCATGAAATTTTCAGACGGCACACGTGCACTCTCCTTTTGCGAAAGTGCACGTGCCTTGAACGTGGCGACGCCGGCTGGAGTCTAGTCCCTTTTTGGGGAAAAGCACCACCGCCACCGCCGTCGCGCCGTTGCTACCTTTTACCTTCACTCATTCCACCGCCCGAAGCGGTGTTCCAATAACGCCGATTGCATGTTTCCATTGCTCTTGCCTCCGCTTTGAAAGGTAGTTCCATGTCGCCCTCCTTTACGCAACCGATGATCAACCAGCGTCACCTTTGTGACGAATTTCTCTGCTTTTTTCTCAAAACCACGTGTTTCGGTTCGTAGAAAACGTGGTGATTATATCGAAACACCTGTTAAATATATAAAAAATGTATAGAAATACGTAGGGCGCAATTTTCTTGAGAAAATTGGTGTTTTCGGGGCTACATTACGACACCCTGTATTTCGGGGTTGGTTAATTTCAAAGGAAATTTGGTATAATCAATACGTCTATATGCCGCTACACTTTGTTTGGTACGCCAGCCGCTCAACTTCATTACTTATTCATGCATCTTAGAGTTAAAGGGTTAATTATGTAATGAATTCATTATGTTGCATTGTCCTCATAAAAGGTTTCGGGGTTGGTCGCGTCGAAGACCAGCCGTATCCGTTTACATATTAATGAACATCAATTTCAAGGTTGAAATCTTTCAATTTTACAGACTTTTCAGTTGTTTAGGATTTTATGAATCAAGTTTGACGAGATATTAAACGTTTGTATGAATAATTAGTTAGAAGTGAACGGTGTTTTTTCGACAATTTTTGTTTGAGCCTCGCTGGAATTTTATTTTACTTTTTTTGTTTGATTTTACCGAGCATCGACTGCTTTGGTCATTAGCTCTATTCAATTCTTTTTCAATGTAATTAGTCATATTAGAGGCTAACACTATTGATAAGAAGAAGAATACACTTTAAAACGCATCCCCACCGAGAATCGCTGGAATTATTGTCACTTTGCAAAGGTCAAGAATCAACCAGCATATTCCATAATTTCTATTCATATCAGTGGAATGGAAGTGTATTTTCTACAAAAAAAAAGAAAAACAACACGATTTTTAAATTTGTTTGAAATTTCATAAATGAAAGAACATATTTACTTATAATTTTAACCCATACCCAATTAAAATTATAATTAAATGTTTTTATAGCTAGGTTTAATTAGAGTTTTAATCAGAGTTCACACAATGTGTGTTTTTCATCACGGTTTATGAAATTAATTAACAGCGAAATTTAATATGTGCTCTTAATTTTGAATTGTTTGTCTTTCTAACCGTCCCTCCTAACGCTGGGAAATTAATTTAGCTTCTGTTAGTTTTTACCCGATTTCCCCTTTAGAATCAATTATAAATTATTAACCTAACCTGTAAATTATTTGTTAAGGTTGGACGATGCTAGTTTAGAGTAAAGTTATAGAATCTTATTTTCGTATTGAGTTATATATTCTAGAACTGATTAAACTCCGGTTTATAAATGTTATTGTTGGCAGTTCGCCACGAAGCCATTTTCAACAATATCATCGGTTAACATTGCAAATTAAATTCAGCATTCACCTGTCGTTTGTTGTGCCCTCTTGGTTGCCCTCCACAAACCCGGGGGGGGGGGGTGGCAGTAGTGTTTGCAAACACTGCTTTGTACTCGCCCTGACTCTGTTTTCGCCTCCCTCCGCTGTCAGCTGTGTGCATGCCGAGGAGAATCCCTTCGGATTTCAGCCGCAAGCACGCAGCTAGAGATGGATAGCTGCAACTGTTCAGAAAATAACGCGCGATATCCGAACTTTTTGCATGTATTCGCCAAAATATA
>JAODAC010003316.1:4109-26744 GCA_027575185.1 Mimaenictus wilsoni
ATAACAATAACATTTGAACAATAAATAACAAATATTATTAGGCATAACAAATAGAATCACCTATAATTCAAAAACGACTTAATACTTAATCGCTGTTAGGAGATTTTTTACATTCTCGAACGCATTACTACCATCATATTGTCACGATGTATGACTGCAGCGAAGCTGCCTTTGAAATATGACGCTTGTTATATGTTTTGAAATTTGCTACTTTGGCGCAATTGAATTTAATCTCAAACGATAATCAATATTTCGAGATTCAGACGTGATAGAAAAAAAACTGTCAGATTTATAATCAGCATGAGAAACTGCAAAAAGTAAACATCAAATCAGATATCTTTGATTAGTTTATCAGAATAAGAAAAAATGATTAAATAGTTTTCAACAATTTTAATTTGCTTACAAATTTCGATTCTTTTCCTGGATTTTCGTTTGCTTTGTGCTTTCGACAATATTATTTCAAGTATGGTTGGTGGTATCTAAGAGATGATAACGAGATTTATGACTTCCTTGGAGGGTAAAATACGATTAGTGTTTTCTGGGAAAATGATGAGACATTTTTGACAAAAGTGGACGGAAACTTTTTGTTTCTTACTCAAGCTGCGCTACTCACGAGAATTCGATTATGGCCAATTGAACTGTAACGCAAAACGGTAAATTGGCTTCTATCACTTTTTACATCTTCAAAATCTTCTTTATATCTCTTTAGCCGTTATTGGAAGTTAAATATTAATTTCAATGATTTGCATTTTAATGTATTTAATGAATTTTTAAACAATTTTTTATATAAAACCCTAGGTTATTTTTTACTATTAAATAAGTAACAAATATTTAAGTAACAAGTAAAATAAATAAACTAATAAACTAATTTCTATCGTTTTCTTGTTTTTAAAAATAATCAAAGAAATTAATTAAAAATTAATTAAATACAAATGAATTTCAAGTAAATTACTTTCAAGATTCTATATTAAAGCTTGATTTTCAAATTTTCAGAATGATTTTCTTGCATTCAAAATTGAATTAAAAATACTAAAATATATGTAAATATTTATTTTATCAAAAAACGGTGACGTCATATTCTGGAGAATTTAATTGTTTATAAAATGAACTATTATTCATCCAAATCGGTTTTGTAGAATTTTCTTAATCGTGTACACAAATGTTTAAAAAAATGAAGGATATGGATGGAGTTGGTCTGCTGCGTACACTCTGGCGTTCTTAGTTTTAATCAGAAATGAAAAACCAAAACGTTTTGGGAAAGTTTATAGAATTTTCGTGAATATGACGTCAAGAATTTTGAAGAGAAACTTAAAAATTCATATTTTTAAGCAGTATTAAATTTGAAATGATTTTCTCGCATTCAAAACTGAATTAAAAATACTAAAATATATGTAAATATTTATTTGATTAAAAAACGGTGACGTCATATTCTGGAGAATTTAATTGTTTATAAAATGAACAATTATCCATCCAAATCGGTTTTGTAGAATTTTCTTAATCGTGTACACAAATGTTTCAAAAAATGAAGGATATGGATGGAGTTGGTCTGCTGCGTACACTCTGGCATTCTTAGTTTTGATCAGCAATCAAAAACCAAAACATTCTAGGAAAGCCTATAAAATTTTCTTGAATATGACGTCAATGATTTTCAAAATATAGTGAAATCTTTGTGTTTTTATAGAGTCATAAGTTAGAAATACAATTTTCGCATAAATAATCGAATTAAAAACGCTATAGTATATATAAATATTTGTATTTATCCAAAAACACTAACGTCATATTGTAGATAATTTAATTATCTATAAATGGGCCAAATCGGTTCAATAGAATTTTCTCAATCGTGTACGCAAAATCCAAAAACGATAATTTGAGAAAAACGCAAAGACGAATAAAATGGATGAAGTTGCTGAGCTGTGTACACTCTGGCTTTCTTAATTTTAATCAGAAATAAGAGAACAAAACGTTATGCGATAGCTTATAAAATTTTCATGAATATGACGTCAAGTAATTTTCATATATAGTTACAACAACGTATTTTTATAGAGTTTTATATCTAAAATGCATTTTCGGCATAAAAGATTGACTTAAACATACCAGAATATATATAAATATTTGCTTTTATCCAAAACCAGTAACGTCATATTCTAGAGAGTTTAGTTGTCTATAAAACGAGCTATTCATGTGCCAAATCGGTTCAATAGAATTTTCTCAATCGTGTACGCAAAATCCAAAAACGAAATTTTGAGAAAAACGCATTTAAAGACGCATAAATTAGATGGAGTTGCTGAGCTGCGTACACTCTAATGTTCTTAGTTTTGATCAGAAATGAAAAACTAAAACGTTTTGGGAAAGTTCATAAAATTTTCTTGAATATGACGATAAGTATTTTCCAAGTAAAGTTTAAACTATATGGTTTTATAGAGTTTTATATCTAAACTGCATTTTTCCCATAAAAAGAACGAATTAAAAATACTAAAATATATATAAATATTTGCTTTTATCAAAACACAGCAACGTCATATTCTAGAGAATTTAATTGTCTATAAAACAAGCCATCCGTTAGCCAAATCGGTTTAATAGAATTTCCTCAATCGTGTTCGCAAAATCAAAAACCCATATTTCGAGAAACATGCCTTTAAAATTGGGTGAAAATAAAAATATTATATATATATTTAAAGAACTTTTTGGGCTATAACTTCGTAAATATAGCAACTATCAACTTGAAATTTTGTGAGAATATTTTTGATTAGTTTAGGTATTGATTAAGACTATTTTCAAATCGATTTCACACATGGCAAATGAGTGAATGAATGAATAAGTCTTAAGTACGAAAATCTCAAATTTAGTTCAAATTTTTAAAAACTGACAACTTTTGTAATTATATAGCTCATATTGTTCAGACAAGATTCTAAAATCACGCCAAGCACGATGTCAGACGTCTCTAAATACATATCGTGTGAAATATTCCTAACATTAATCAGTGGCGGGTTATGTATTAAAAGTTTTAAGTTTTGTAAAATTGTAATCTTGACATTCATAAATAATATTCTAACAACTTCTAACAATTCTAACTAATCATAAGCAATTATAACTAATTCTAAGCAATTCTAACTAATAAGTTAGCATGTATTTCACAAAATTAATATTTCACACACAAATATTTCACACTTAATATGTTTTTATTCAACAGGACAGTGACCTAGAAAACCCCGGTTGTGATCACATCAGTTTTCTATCTGTACCCGCGCCTGTCGCGTTTCGATTTTCACTTTTTTTTCCTATTTCTCGCCGAGATGCGGGTAATGTATGCATGCATTCGCACGTTATTATCACTCTTATCACTTAACTTCGACGCGAACCGTACGGATTTGAAAGCATAACATGCATTACACGACGGTTGCAGGCGCTCTACTGTTTGCAGGTCTTAAATTATTCGAGGTAATTTAATTTGTGTTGCTATCGCAAATTCTTGGGAGTTTGCCTGATTGGATGATGTAAGGATGAAGCAATCTGGAGAGGATTAAATTATACGCCGGTGTTATTAAATTTATTAGTGTTATCAGTTTATCGATTGGAAAATTAATTTTAGATTAATTCTAGGAAAAGCCCTTTTCTTGTTACGTATAAACAAGAAAAGTTCCAGTTTCTATTAAAGCAAAACATAAGCTTTAATATATCTAAATCAACCTTTATTGACATATCCTCTTATCTTACATATTTTCCTTCTTCCATCTCACTACATCTATTTACAAACTTTAAACATAGACATACACAAATATTAAACATAGCACAATAAATAAATACACCATACTAGCTTCACTCCTAGACTTTCGCCCGACTCGTAAGCATCTCCAGTCGAGCCTCCCTTCTTCTCTTCTTCTTTTAGTATCGTGAGTACCCTGACGATCCCCTCGCCCTTCACTCCTAACCATCCCACGATCACATTTTCTCCCTCACGCATTCCTCTCGCCCATTTTTGATTCATTCCCATGCATTTCCCTCCTACATACTCCCAAGTATCCCATCCCTCCTCACATAGCACACACTTTCTGAACTCGTCTCCCATCCATATTTTATACTTCCGAACCACATCTTGCACGTGCCAGGGTCACCTTTTCCGTCGCATCTTTTCTTATACGGCCAATAAATTATACGCCGGTATTATTAAATTTATCAGTGTTATCAGTTTATCGATTGGAAAATTAATTTTAGATTAATTCTAGGAAAAGCCCTTTTCTTGTTTATACCTAGTTCCCGTTGCTATTAAAGCAAAACATAAGCTTTAATATATCTAAATCAACCTTTATTGGCATATCCTCTTATCTTACATATTTTCCTTCTTCCATCTCACTACATCTATTTACAAACTTTAAACATAGACATACACAAATATTAAACATAGCACAATAAATAAATACACCATACTAGCTTCACTCCTAGACTTTCGCCCGACTCGTAAGCATCTCCAGTCGAGCCTCCCTTCTTCTCTTCTTCTTTTAGTATCGTGAGTACCCTGACGATCCCCTCGCCCTTCACTCCTAACCATCCCACGATCACATTTTCTCCCTCACGCATTCCTCTCGCCCATTTTTGATTCATTCCCATGCATTTCCCTCCTACATACTCCCAAGTATCCCATCCCTCCTCACATAGCACACACTTTCTGAACTCGTCTCCCATCCATATTTTATACTTCCGAACCACATCTTGCACGTGCCAGGGTCACCTTTTCCGTCGCATCTTTTCTTATACGGCCAATAAATTATACGCCGGTATTATTAAATTTATCAGTGTTATCAGTTTATCGATTGGAAAATTAATTTTAGATTAATTCTAGGAAAAGCCCTTTTCTTGTTTATACTTAGTTCCCGTTTCTATTAAAGCAAAACATAAGCTTTAATATATCTAAATCAACCTTTATTGCCATATCCTCTTATCTTACATATTTTCCTTCATCCATCTCACTACATCTATTTACAAACTTCACAAATATTAAACATAGCACAATAAATAAATGCACCATACCTAGCTTCATTCCTGGACTTTCGCCCGACTCATAAGCATCCCCAGGCGAGCCTCCCTTCTTTCTTCTCTTCTCCTTTACTATCGCGGGCACCCTGACGATCCCCTCGCCCTTCTCTCCTAACCATCCCACGATTACATTCCCTCCCTCTCGCATTTCTCTCGCCCATTTTTGATTCATTCCCATGCATTACCCTCCTACATACTCCCAAGTATCCCATCCCTCCTCTCATAGCACACACACTTTCTGAACTCGTCTCCCATCCATATTTTATACTTCCGAACCACACCTTGCACGTGCCAGGGTCACCTTTTCCGTCGCTCCTTTTCTTATACGGCCAATATATTCCGGTCTCCTCCCAACAGTTTGTACTGCCTGGTGCCCTGGGTTATAGGCGCTTCCTATTCCTTAATGCGGCTCTGCCTAATTTGCTCATCTACTTCTCGGAATGTCACCCTCATTACCCCTTCTACTTCACCTACCCTTCTGCCTCACCGCCGACTCCGATAACCCACCCGCCTCATATATATTTCTTCACTCTCGCCCCCATGCATTCTTCCTAGCACTCAATCTTGTCATCCAGACCTGCCTCTTCCAAACGCTCTTCTCCCATTCCTTCCAGCCTTTCCTTATATCTTATTATTCTACATATAGCCTTCCATATTATCATATCATTCTTCCCGTGTCTTGAAGGACTATATAATTCGGTATCGACCTCTCTAACCTCATTAGATCCTCCAGGAACCATCCTTGCTCACTTTCCAGTCACTCCCACTCATATATACCCCATACCTCCACTCCATAGATTAAAATTGGCTTCACACATCCACCCCAGTTGCGTCCCCACAACTTCCCCCACTTTTCTTTAACTCTGATCCATGCGCGCCTAGCTTTCTGTTGTAACCATCGAGCGTGCTCTCCCCATGATCCTGTGTACGTGAAGAGAAACTCCAAGTATTTGAACACCTCCACTTTCTCGATGGCCTCCCGCTTCCAAAACAGGTCTTCTACCCTTTTCAGAAAGCGGGAGGGCTTTCTGAACATCATCCGTTTTGTCTTTTCCACATTCACACTCAGCCCCCTTTTGCCCATAGAGCTTTCATTTGAATTTAATACTGTTTAAAATATGCAATTTTAGCTTTTTCTGGAAAATTCTCGACGTCATATTCACGAAAATTTTATGAACTTTCCCAAAACGTTTTGGTTTTTCATTTCTAATCAAAACTAAGAACGCCAGAGTGTACGCAGCAGTCCAACTCCATCCATATTCTTCATTTTTTGAAACATTTGTGTACACGATTAAGAAAATTCTACAAAACCGATTTAGTTGAATAATAGTTCATTTTATAAACAATTAAATTCTCCAGAATATGACGTCACCGTTTATTGATAAAATAAATATTTACTTATATTTTAGTATTATTAATTCAATTTTGAATGCGAGAAAATCATTTCAAATTTAATACTGCTTAAAAATATGAAATTTTAAGTTTCTCTTCAAAATTCTCGACGTCATATTAACGAAAATTTTATGAACTTTCCCAGAATGTTTTGGTTTTTCATTTCTGATCAAAACTAAGAACGTCAAAGTGTACGCAGTAGACCAACTCCATCCATATCCTTCATTTTTTGAAACATTTGTGTACACGATTACGAGAATTCTACAAAAACGATTTGGTTGAATAACAGTTCATTTTATAAACAATTAAATTCTCCAGAATATGACATCACCGTTTATTGATAAAATAACTATTTACATAGATTTTAGTATTTTTAATTCAATTTTGAATGCGAGAAAATCATTTTAAATTTAATGCTACTTAAAAATATGCAAAGTTAACATTTTCTTCAAAATTGTCGACGACATATTCAAGAAAATTTTATAAGCTATCCAAAAACGCGTTGGTTTTTCATTTCTGATTAAAATTAAGACTGCTACAGTGAACGCAGCTTAGCAAAGCAAAAATCTTTCCATAAATTTTAAAACGCAAAACACCACGAAAACAGCATTCAGTGTTAACAAATCTTAAGTGTTAATTAAAGCAAATTTTTACGCATTGTTAGTAATACCGCTAGTCATCTGAAACATTTACAGTAATCCAATTAAACTTTTAAAACATTTCTTTACTTCGTCTTTGTCGTAAAGCAAAAGCATTAAGCTTCAAACAATATGTAAATTTCGGTGTTTAAAAACTTTAAAAACTTCAAAACTCTCAACACTTGAACTAACAACTAGAAAAAAAAAACCAAAAATTTTCATATAATTCCGCCTGAGAATACTGTGAATGGCCGGAAATGCTTGATTCTCATCTCTGAGACTGTACTGCTGTGCTGGGCGTCTCTGAATCTGTAAATCTGCGAGGATCTGCGATCATTCATATAAGCCTCTCCGATGCGGATGTCCAACACGGTCCAACAGCGGGAAAAAGGTTATTAAACCCGTTAAAGAATTACCGCTCGATGGCTTAAGTCGCTTACAAAGTCGCACGACCATCGACGATTAAGCGCAGGTCACTTATAAGCTACTACGCAATTAATTACTTATTAATTAGCATGATGTTCGATATGAATCATCGACTATCGGGAATCAATTCATACAATTCACGTTAGGCCAGTTTCTAACAAAGAAGTTTCCACCATATTACTTTAGTATCAATCAAGTGTTTATGGTTACTTAAAGCGTAAGTCTCTTAAAATTTAAACTTTAAAAACTCAACTTTTCAATGTCACCTAAATTATATTCGTCTAATCGCGTCTTGATTTACTTCTCTTTGTTGGTATATTCGTATGTATGTCATAATAAACGTGTTGCTACTAGTGTCTGCCACATTGTATTGTCTTTGAGTCGTGATTGTCATAATAATAATCAATGTAATGAGTGTTGAAATAATGACTTTTAATATTTTGTTTTGTACTTGCAGATGTTGCCAAGGACTGCTCACCTATTAACAATTTTAAGTTTCCTGATGAAGTTGGAGATGGAGATGACAGTGTCATCGCCGGTGTATAATCTACAGCCTGCTTATATAACTGCAACAATAGGTACGTTTTCATTAAATTTCAAAATATTAAAAAAATAGCGTGATTCATAGCATTGCTATTAAAGAAAGTAACTTAAAAATGTAACTGTAAAATTCCCAATGAATTTTGGCGAATTGTTGACTCACAAAATACACAATAAAACTTTCTATTCAAATTAAGTTCAAACAAGTTCAATGTAAACTTCAAATATTAACAATGTAATATATAACACGCCTCTGGTTAAAGGATAACTTCATTCACACAGTCGAAAAATTTAGAGTTTTTAGAGCCGCGTACACTCTAGCGTCGTTAATTTCCAATGCATGATACACCAGTTGTTTCACAATTACAAGAACTAACTTCCTGAAAATTTTTGTTTAATTCTATTCATAAATGTCAAAGTTATGGGTTTTCAAAGTTGAACATTCAAATTTTTGTTAAAATTTCGATACACTGCATGGTCCTATAAACACCCGAAAAATGGATCGTACACAAGTAAGAAATTCATAGCCTATATACCATTTGATAGATTATGAAATTGAGAATATGCTGATATATAACTTATTGGGTACATTTTATTTCTTCATATCCATAGACAAGGGTAAAGTTTACTTTTGATTATTCTGCGTAAGAAAGCTTACGCAGCGCTGCGTAGATTTTAGACGTTTTTTGTTCAAATTGCCACACTGTGCGACGTCTGCATTATGGGAATTATTTCCCATTTGTTTACAATTTCAGCCAATCGATTGATAATTATTAAAACTATCTTCCTCACGAATTCACAAATGCCAAAGTTATGGGAATTTAAAGTTGAACATTCAAATTTTTGTTAAAATTTCGATTATCTGCATGTTCCGATATATATCCGAAAAATGGATCGTACACAAGAAAGAAATTCATAATCTGTATACCATTTCATAGATTATGAAACAGAGAAAATGCTGATATATTTTTCATTGGGTACATTTTATTTCTTCATATCCATAGACAAGGGTAAATTTTACTCTTGATTACTCTGCGTAAAAAAAGCAAACGCAGCGCTGCGTAGATTTTAGACGTATTTGTTCAAATTGCCACACTGTGCGACGTCTGCATTATGGAAATTATTTTTTTACAATTTCAGCCAATCGATTGACAATTATTAAAACTATCTTTCTCACGAATTTTACTTAATTTTATTCACAAATGCCAAAATTATGGGAATTTAAAGTTGAACATTCAAATTTTTGTTAAAATTTCGATTCACTGCATGTTCCGATATATACCTGAAAAATGGATCGTACACAAGAAGGAAATTCATAATCTGTATACCATTTGATAGATTATGAAATAGAGAATATGCTGATATATAACTTATTGGGTACATTTTATTTCTTCATATCCATAGACAATGGTAAATTTTACTCTTGATTACTCTCCGTAGAAAAGCAAACGCAGCGCTGCGTAGATTTTAGACGTATTTGTTCAAATTGCCACACTGTGCGACGTCGGCATTATGGGAATTATTTTATTTCAATTCCAGCCAATCGATTGACAATTATGAAAACTATCTTCCTGAAGGTTTTTGTTTAAATTTATTCACAAATGCCAAAGTTGTAAATATTTAAAATTGAACATTTAAATTTTTGTAAAAATTTCGATACACTGCTTGTTTCTATAAACACCCGAAACATGAATCGAAGACAAGAAAGAAATTCATAACCTCTATACCATTTGATAGATTATGAAATAGAGAATATGCTGATATATAACTTATTGGGTACATTTAATTCCTTCGCATCGATAGACAAGGGTAAATTTTACTCTTGAATACTCTACGTAAAAAAACTAATGCAGCACTGCGTTAATTTTAAACGTTTTTTTTTTGAAATTGCCACACTGTGCGACGCCTGCACTATGGAAATTATATTATTACAATTACAGCCAATCGATTGACAATTATAAAAACTATCTTCCTGAAGGTTTTTGTTTAATTTTATTCACAAATGCCAAAGTTGTGAATATTCAAAGTTGAGCATTCAAATTTTTGTTAAAATTTCGATTCACTGCATGTTCCGATATACACCCGAGAAATGGATCGTACACAAGTAAGAAATTCATAACCTGTATACCATTTGATAGACTATGAAATAGGCAATTTGCTGATATGTAACTCGTTGAATACATGTTATTCCTTCATATTTTTTGCAAAAGCTAAAATTGACCCGTAATAACTCTGTAAAAAAGAGCTTTTCAAAATCGCTCTTCTGTGCGGCATTGTGCGAATTATTTTATTACAATTTCGAAATATCCGACCATCGGCAAGGGCTGCGCCAATTCATCCATATCCGGGAGTTCCGGAGTTTCCGGACGCGACCTAGAGACACTCAACACGCTTGCGTATGCCTCTCCCACGCCCACGCCTCGGCCCAGACGGCCTCGATACCGTTTTTCAACATGATCTCTTTCTCTTCTCTCTTTCTTTTTCTTTCTTTCCCCCACCTCTTGATCTCTTCCATGCTCTCCCTTTCTCAGTAACAAATACAGAGGGAATGTACAAATATTTTTCTTTCTAATGTACACTCACCGCAACATTTATGCCATGTCACCGTAATCGTAACCATAACCCAAAAATCCCTTAAACCCGAAGCCCTAAAGCTTTAAAGGTTTATTTGCTTCGCACATATTTTGCATAAACATAAAATGTTGCCGTAATGCCCCTGCTTTTACTTTACACAGTCGTAAAAATCGTCGTAATTGAGGAAAATTGATTCAACTAATATTTGTTTATGAAATTATATCTTTTTTCACCCTTTCTGTAGAGTAAAAATTTAATACACCTTTTGGGATGAAATAAATGCAAAAACCAACTATAAAATGTTCATGTTTCGTTGTAAACACATTTATAAATGTATATTTTAGTTTCATTCAAAATTAAATTCGCATTCTTGCTGGATTTTATAACATTAAAATGGTTTAATTGATCGTATTACCTTGAATTTGTAGCTCTATTTTGATGAGGATGATTAATTAAAGTTGTTTACTAAAGTTTCACCTTATAATTACCGCTGAAATTACCCTGAAACGGATGAATATATTCATAATTTATCGAGACGTTTCATAATTTAGAAAATAGGGGTGTTTATAAATGAATATCGGGGTTTTAACGCTTTATAGAATTTGTTACATGAAACTTACAATTATTATTAATACACGACATGAAAGAGCAACTCAAACAATTTTATATAGGTGTTTATTGTATTTCGGACTATGAATATGATGATATTTTGTTTAGTACTTGTTATTTTTTGCATCTATCGCTTTTGGACGCATTTGCTGACGTTTTTTTGTACACGGCGAAGTACGGGGACGACTTGGAGTTGCTAAACAAAGTGATGTAGAAGTGAGAGAGACTTTTACACATAACCCGATGAAATTCACTCGAGAAACCAGTCGGAAATTAACAAAAATCCGATGAAAACTGTTTGAAAATTATGTGGAAACGCGTACAATTAAGTCTGTTTTATTTTCAGTTGTTACAAACTAAAAGGCCTATAGAGCCTGAACGATATTCAATTTGAACATTTCTAAGCTTGTAGGTAAAACTGTTTAAGTAGCTCTTTCTTATCATGTAAAAATAATTATTGTAACATAATTAGAATAAATACTGCAAAGCTGTAAAACTCCGATATTCATTTAGAAACGCGCTTCATTTTACTAGAATTTAAATGAATGTCGGTGTTTTAATGTTTGATAGAATTAATTACAAGCGATTTACAATTGTTGTTAATAGATGACATGAAAGAGGAGCTCAAACAGTTTTATCTATAGGCTTACTATTTATATATTTAGAAAATTCTAGATCCTACAGGTATTTTTGTTTATTACTCGTCATTTTTTACAACTACTACTTTCGAACACATTTGCAGAGTTATTTTTGTAAATGATGGAGTTCGCGAACGAACAGGTGGTCTTAAACAAAGTGATATGGAACATTTTGAACATATGTAAGCATGTAGGTAAAACTGTTTGAGTTACTCTTTCATTTCATATATTATTTATAATTGTAAGTTTTATTTTATAAATACTACAAAGCTTTAAAACTCCGATATTCATTTAGAAACGCGCTTCATTTTACTAGAATTTAAATGAATGTCGGTGTTTTAATGTTTGATAGAATTAATTACAAGCGATTTACAATTGTTGTTAATAGATGACATGAAAGAGGAGCTCAAACAGTTTTATCTATAGGCTTACTATTTATATATTTAGAAAATTCTAGATCCTACAGGTATTTTTGTTTATTACTCGTCATTTTTTACAACTACTACTTTCGAACACATTTGCAGAGTTATTTTTGTAAATGGTGGAGTTCGCGAACGAACAGGTGGTCTTAAACAAAGTGATATGGAACATTTTGAACATTTGTAAGCATGTAGGTAAAACTGTTTGAGTTACTCTTTCATTTCATATATTATTTATAAATGTAAGTTTTATTATATAAATACTACAACGCTTTAAAACTCCGATATTCACTTAGAAACACGCGTAATTTTACGAAAAACAACTGCCGAATTTATTATTTGTTAATTAAGTTATTTATTTTGCAATTTTATCCAATAAATTAATATTTCCAGGGCATATAAATTACCACAGAGTAAATACATAATGATTGTGATTTGAATGATCTGCATTTCCCTCATTCCCCATGGAATTTATGAATAAAATGATTTGTAGAATAATCATAACGAATTTGTCATTTTATTTAAAATCTACCAATAAATAGCCTTTCAGCCTGTTTTAATATTTAAAGATTTATGCATTCGATTAAAGCTGGATTAAAACCAGGACTACAAGCATACAAACTCATGAATTCCTACATTTTATATAAATTTAAATGTACAATGATTAAATAAAGTGTTCGTAATTAGTTTTGTGTCAGTCCAGATCAAATAATTACATTTAATGGATTTTAATGAATGTTTCAACTCGCGGATAACTGAAATTGACAATTTAGAAACATAAAAGAGTAATTAAATAAAGTTTGTGCAAATATTTGTTTATTTAAAAGCCTCAAAAAATATTTAAACTTCTTCTATTTTGAAACTTACAAAGGATTCAATGAATTTAGATTAAATTTTGATCGTTTTTCATTGTATTTTACAAAAATATGGGTTGTTTTAAATTATTTTAAACAATAGTTAAAGAATTTAAGAATACTACCTGAAAATTTCAAGACAATAGTTGTAGGATCTACGAAGTTACAGCTCTTAAAAGTCATAAAAATATACGACATTTTTTTGTTTACCCAACTAGTGTTTTTCATATTTGCGTACACTTTTAAGAAAATTCTACTTAACCGATTGGATCGAATAGGAACTCATTTTATAGATAATTAAATTATCTAGAATATGACGTCATTTTTTTTGAAAAAGTATATATTTATATATATTTTTCATGATTAAAATCGAATTTTTATGCGAAAACTGCATTTTATATTTAAAACTGTATTAAAACATACTTAAAATTACACTTTATTAAAAATACTTGACGTCATATTCTAGCAAATTTTATACGCTTTTCGAAAATATTTGGGTTTTTTATATTTGTTTATAATTAAGGACGCTAGAGTGTACGCAGCTGACTATGAGTAATTCCAAAAAACAAGACGATACAAATATATCAATTTCTAACTTTTATATCATTTTTAATGTAAAAAAAAACAATTACATTTTCACCAACATGATTGTAAAATCAAAAATACAAGGCTTTTTGGGTTTTAGAATCGAAATAAAGTATCGATATTTTCTCAAGTATCGAAAAAATGTATCGATATTTTCCTAGAGAAATAAGAGTTTCAAGAGAAATATCGGTTTCAAGACAAAAAAACTTTGTAAAATATAGCTTTAAAAATCTTGGAGTTGAAGGCTTTAAGAAAAAGGTAGGTTAGTAGTATCATCAATGAAAATATGAATAAAAAAAGCGGAATATGAAGCGGTAAAATCGCCCACACGCCACTAAATAATTCCGAGCACATTATTTTCCGAATTGTCTTTGGATGGCTTTGTGAATGTGATTAAAGCCACATCAAACATGCTGTTCTACTCTACATAAGTCCGTTTTAAGCTCGCACCCATACACTTGTGCGTAGTACCATTGTGCGTTTGTTGTTTTACAGCATTTTGCATAAATTTCACGCCCGTCGAAACCGCAAACAATTCCGTGGATCAACGACGAAAACCTCTTTTACTGACCTACATAAAATGCAAAGTAATAAAGGTAAAACCTGTTCTCTAAAGCCCAGAAATGTGCACGAATATATATGCGAACATGTGTGAATATACGAATAGATTTCCCCATTTGGCGTGTGCGGGTTCGTGCGGCTGGTTCTATGGGTCAAGTTTAAGTTCGTCGTAAAATTTGCACGTATGAGTCTGAGTATGAGTATGTCGTAAGCGCAAAGTGTTCCTTTGCGAACGGTGCGGTGCGGTGGTTACGTTTTTAAACAACGAATTTTCTCTCCTTGAAAACTGTTGCGTTGCGTAGCCGACTACGGATTAGTGTAGAGCCGTGATCTCTTCACACAGCGCAGCTTCTCTGCGTAGACATACGAGCAATACATTTACATCCACGAGTGCGAGAACGAGTACTAGTGAGAGACGTATATGAATGTTATGTAACGGTGTACGCATTCCTTTGAGAAGACTGACTTACAGACTACCGTAGAGGATGTAAACTGTAGTTTTCGGTTTGCTTAAGTGTTGGACGTACTGAAGGCTGTCGTTTCGTATCGTAGACGGTCGTTAAGTGTCGTAGGCTATCGCTATTTGTCGCTAACGGTCGTACACTGTCGCTGATTATCGCCAAATATAATTAAATGAATTAAAAGTGCTAAAAAAGTATCGTTACGGTCGTTAAGTATCGTAAGCTGTCACTATATGTCGTAAACTGATGCTATCTGTCGCTGACTGTCGCCAACTGTAGCTGATTAAACTATAAAAACGAATTTTAACGAATTGTAACAAATGAAATGAATTAAAAGTGCTTAAAAAGTATCGTTACATGTCGTAGATGGTCGATTAATATCGTAAGCTGCGACTATTTGTCGCCAACGGTCGTAAACTGTCGCTATCTGTCGCTGACTGTCGCCAACTATAGGTGACTGTCGCCAATTTCAGTTGATTAAACTATAATAACGAATTTTAACGAATTGTAACAAATTAAATGAATTAAAAGTGCATTTTAGGTATCGTTACGTGTCGTAGACCATTGTTAAGTATCGTAAGCTGTCACTATATGTCGCCAAAGTTCGTAAACTGACGCAATATGTTGCCGACTGTCGCCAACTGTAGCTGATTAAACTATAATAATGAATTCTAACGAATTGTAACAAATTAAATGAATTAAAAGTGTATATTAAGTATCGTTGCGTGTCGTAGACGGTCGTTAAGTATCGTAAGCTGTCTGTATATGTCGCCAAAGGTCGTAAACTGTCGCTATCTGTCGCTGAGTGTCGCCAACTGTAGCTGATTAAACTATAAAAACGAATTTTAACGAATTGTAACAAATGAAATGAATTAAAAGTGCTTAAAAAGTATCGTTACATGTCGTAGATGGTCGATTAATATCGTAAGCTGCGACTATTTGTCGCCAACGGTCGTAAACTGTCGCTATCTGTCGCTGACTGTCGCCAACTATAGGTGACTGTCGCCAATTTCAGTTGATTAAACTATAATAACGAATTTTAACGAATTGTAACAAATTAAATGAATTAAAAGCGCATATTAAGTATCGTTACGTGTCGTAGACCATTGTTAAGTATCGTAAGCTGTCACTATATGTCGCCAAAGTTTGTAAACTGTCGCAATCTGTCGCCGACTGTCGCCAACTGTAGCTGATTAAACTATAATAACGAATTCTATCGAATTGTAACAAATTAAATGAATTAAACGTGTATATTAAGTATCATTGCGTGTCGTAGACGGTCGTTAAGTATCGTAAGCTGTCTGTATATGTCGCCAAAGGTCGTAAACTGTCGCTATCTGTCGCTGAGTGTCACCAACTGTAGCTGATTAAACTATAAAAACGAATTTTAACGAATTGTAACAAATTAAATGAATTAAAAGTGCATATTAAGTATCGTTACGTGTCATAGGCTGTCGTTAAGTACCGTAAGCTGTCACTATATGTCACCAAAGGTCGTAAACTGACGCTATCTGTCGCTGACTGTCGCCAACTGTAGCTGATTAAACTATAAAAACGAATTTTAACGAATTGTAACAAATTAAATGAATTAAAAGTACATGTTAATTATCGTTACGTGTCATAGGCCGTCGTTAAGTATCGTAAGCTGTCACTATATGTCACCCCAAAGGTTGTAAAGTGACGCTATCTGTCGCTGACTGTCGCCAACTGTCGCTGACTGTCGCCAACTATAGCTGATTTCATTATAAAAGCGAATTTTAACGAATTGTAACAAATTAAATGAATTAAAAGTGCATGTTAATTATCGTTACGTGTCATAGGCCGTCGTTAAGTATCGTAAGCTGTCACTATATGTCACCAAAGATCGTAAACTGATGTTATCTGGCGCTGACTGTCGCCAACTGTAGCTGACTGTCGCCAACTATAGCTGACTGTCGCCAACTGTAGCTGATTACACTATAAAAGCGAATTTTAACGAATTGTAACAAATTAAATGAATTAAAAGTGCATATTAAGTATCGTTACGTGTCATAGGCTGTCGTTAAGTACCGTAAGCTGTCACTATATGTCACCAAAGGTCGTAAACTGACGCTATCTGGCGCTGACTGTCGCCAACTGTAGCTGACTGTCGCCAACTGTAGCTCATTACACCATAAAAACGAATTTTAACGAATTGTAACAAATTAAATGAATTAAAAGTGCTCAAAAAGTATCGTTACGTGTCGTAGACGGTCGTTTAATATCGTAAACTGTCACTATATGTTGCCTAAGGTCGTAGACTGTCGGTACCTGTCGCTGTCTGTCACCAACTGCGGCTGATTAAACTATAATAACGTATTTAACGAACTATAACAAATTAAATGGATTAAAAGCGCTTAAAAATATTTATAACTGGTTAATAATTGTTAATAATTGTTGTTGATTTCTTAATCTTGCATGACCGACGCTATGAATTCTTCTCAGAAACTTGAACGCAAAATTATTATTCAAATTCACCGCAAAAAATGTACTTCCAGAAATAAGCAATTAAAACAATTTCGTTCTATAATATTGCATTCTATACAAGTCGAATGTTATTGAAAACTATTCTAGACTGAAATTTGCAACGACGTAATATGAACGAAGCTTTACTGCCAAACATTTACTGGTTCAACCAATACGAATTGTTCTTGATGTCTTCACGTTGTGCACTAGACTTGGATATTGGACGGAGGACGTTGGACGTGTCCAGTGCGGCTGGTGTCAGACCCAAACGAGTTACATCCCAGCGGTGACGTCACAGCGTCCCGTTACCTTGGCCCAGTGGAAGCTAAAACCAAACCAAACACACCGACAAACACAGCCACAGACAGAGGCCACATCCACAACATATCTTATATAGCTTCTTGACAATCAGGCATGTCGGAGAAATATTCTATTTTCTTTTCTCCGCATTGCTCTCTCTGCTCTTCTTCCTTTTCTGAATTACAACTCACTCAATCGCTGTACGCAACATTGAGTTCTGTTCTGTTGTGTTGTGTTGTGTTGTGTTGTGTTGTGGTGATCCACAAGTGCAATTACGACAGTTAGACTGAATGCAAATGCTGTGCACGTATTCGCATCAAAGTGCGTTATTATAGGTCAGTAAGGTAACCGTTACACGTTCGTAAAACGTACGTACAACCACAACGACATACGATGAGTAACATTCCAGTCTAAACATGTTGCGTGCAAATTGATTTAAATTTCCCCATTTACTCAAGTACTTTAGGAACTTTAATTATAGGCAACAGTTAATGGATTAAAGTTGGAGAAGTAAAGTACAAAGATTAGGCTGTGAATACACTGAATGAAATGGTATCATCTTAGTTAGTATTCAGTGTATTGTCGATTTGCTAAATTTGTTAAATTGACAAATCATTTTTCCCAACAGAAATTCATCAGAAAAAATATCATTGCAACATTATTGACGCCTAACAGATTCTTGAATGTAAATAAAATTGAAAGTTGAAATTACTACAATTTTACAGAGAAGAAAAAAATATGGACTCTGAAAATTTAAAAATTTTAATTCCGAGTTTCAACAATCAAACCAATTTTGTAATGTCAATATTTCTGAAACTAGATAAAAGTTAATGTCACTTAAAGCTTAAAGTTTATATAAATTTCACCTCAGTAAAATCTCCCCACAAAAAATTCACATCGGAAAATTCACCGCAAAATTTTGACCGCTGCCAAATTCTTTATTACGAGACACATAGAAATATGAGAATTTCATCTCGGAAAATCTATTCTTCTTCTTCTTCTTCTTCTTCGTTCATCCGCTTTGTTGCTGTCCGGGCATAGGCCTGTGGCCTGTCATTCTTCCAGAATTATTTCTGGGTAACTAAGCATATTAATTTTCTTTAGGTAGGTTGCTAGCCTCGCTCAAGGTGAAGAAGTCTTCTATAACGGAAAGTCTCACCACAAAAAAAGTCACTGCAGAAAAGTCACTGCAAAAAAAAAATTCTCCGAATGTCATCTCCAAAAATATATAAAAACAAACTTGTCACAAAAATTTGACTGCAGAAATTTCACCGCAAAATGTACCACAGGAAATTCACCGCAAAAATATTGACGACTAAACAAATTCTGTATAATTATAAAATTTACAAAATTCCTTATTGCAAGACACACAAAAATATGGGAATTTCATCTCGGAAAATCCCACCACAAAAAAGTCACGGCAGAATATTCACTACAAAATAAAAGTTCTCCGAATTTCAACCCCAAAAATATATTAAACGAAACTTGTCACAAAAATTTGACTGTTGAAATTTCAACGCAAAATTCACACCAGGAAATTCACCGCAAAACATTGACGATTAAAAAAATTCGGTAAAATTGTAAAATTTACAAAATTCCTTATTTCAAGACACGTAGAAATATGGGAATTTCATCTCGGAAAATCTCATCACAAATAAGTCACCGCAGAAAATTCACTGCAAAATAAAAATTCCCCGAATTTTTTCTCAAAAAATTATATTAAAAAAAGCTTATCACAAAAATTAGACTGAAGAAATTTCACCGCAAAATTCACCATAGGAAATTCACCGCAAAAACATTGACGATTAAAAATATTCTGTAAAATTTTTAATTTACAAAATTCCTTATTTCAAGACCCGTAAAAATATGGGAATTTCATCTCGGAAAATCAACAAAAGTCATCGCAGAAAATTCACTGCAAAATAGAAATTCCCCGAATTTCATCTCCACAAAAAAATTTAAAAGAAACTTATCACTAAAATTTGACAGCAGAAATTTCACCGCAAAATTCAGCCCAGGAAATTCATCGCAAAAACATTGACGATTAAACAAACTCTGTAAAATTGAAAAGTTTACAAATTCCTTATAGCAAGACACGTAGAAATATGGCAATTTCATCTCGGAAAATCTCACCACAAAAAAAGTCACCGCAGAAAATTCACTGCAAAATAGAAATTCCGCGGACAAAACATATTAAAAGAAACTTATCACTAAAATTTGATAGCAGAAATTTCACCCCAGGAAATTCACAACAAAAATATTGACGATTAAACAAATTCTATAAAATTGTAAAATTTACAAATTTCCTTATTTCAAGACACGTAGAAATATGGGAATTTCATCTCGGAAAATCTCACTACAAAAAAGTCACCGCAGAAAATTCTCTGCAAAATTTGCAAAAAAAAATCTGCAAAATTCCCCGAATTTCATCCACAAAAAAATTTTAAAAGAAACTAATCACAAAAATTTGACTGCAGAAATTTCACCGCAAAATTGACCACAGGAAATTCACCGCAAAATATAAATATTAAGAATTTCGTCTCTACAAATAAACAGAATAAACGAATTAACAATAGAAATTTGGCCACTAAAATTTCACCGAAAAATTCACCAAAAGAAATTCATCTCTAAAAAATACACTGTCTGTCTCAGAAATTTTCCTACAAAATTAACCACAGGAAATTCCCCTCTAAAAATCACCACAAAATATAAATCAAATCTTTATTTACGTAATTTTTAGCAATTAACTGTTATCCTATAGGTTACGATGTTTCTTATAAAAAAATAAACTTAAAAAATATGAACTTTGCAGGAAGCACAGGTAGAAACATCCGAAACCTGCCGTGTATATCGAGAAAGAGTAACCAAAGCGGCGTGTGTATGTTCGCCATCGATTGTCTGAAGGCAAACGGGACACATCTGGGCACCTGCATCGATCGCTTCTATTTCGGCTCCTGCTGCCATATTGCACCTCTCGAGGAGATTACGGAAAACACCATCGACGCCGCGCTAATCCCATCCCGTGAGCCGCCACATCGACTTACAACCCAAACCACGACAACCCACCCAACGACAACATCCTCAAACACATCACCGTCCATAAGTGTAAAAGAAGGCTTACAGCAAACGATACCACCGACACCTGCTACACCTTCCGCACTTACGACATTAATAACAAAAGCAACAAAACCAGCGAAACCACTCCAGGACCAGGACTCGGAGTCTTATAAAATTACAACCTTCCAAACCGTTGATGACGTCCCGGTTATTACAACAACCAGACCTGTACCAAGTAAAATAAAGGGAACACCTAAGCCTAGGCCGGTGCAAGCAACTTCAGGAAGTGGGACGAAGGTTACTAAAGTGACGAAGCCTCCGTCAAGACCTCAAACGACGCCGAAACCTATTACAAGTTATATTAACATTAATCGTAACACGACTCAGAATTTGAATGGTACACGACCATCTACAACGCTATATAAACCTTCTACAACCCGCGTACGGCCGAAGCCTACTAAACCTGTTAGGATTACGAAGCCTTTGCAGAATTCTACAGTGACGGCAGGGGCCACAACAGAAAAAGCAACACCAACAGGAACACCTATAGGAACATCAACACCAGTTGGAACAGCAACACCATCAGGATCACCATCAAATTTTAGTAGTTACACGACGCCAACGCCAATTGTGCAGAAAACTACAGTGAAATCAACAGAGACGCGGGTTACAAAACCTCCAAAAAAGCCTACCGTTACGAAAGGGACGGAGAGTACCACTAAGAGACCAACTACACAACTTCCTAGTTCTACAACGACTTCTAAGTTGACGACTACTAAGACAACGACTACTAAGTTAACGGCAATTAAAACAATACCCACAACAGTTAGAACGACAGAAAGTACTTTAAGCACAACCTTGTCTAACGAGGTCTTAGTTAATGTTGCTGTTAATGCTTCCAAATTCGATGATGTTGTGAGTGGTAACCCGGTGACTAATGAAATAGAAGCACCGAAGCCTGAGGTTACAACATCCGGTCCAAGTCTAGTAACTTGGAGTGAAATAAAGAATGAGTCGAATACTGAGAAAGTCTCAGGAACAACCTCAACCTCAATAACGACAACAACAACAACAGTAAAACCATCCACATCATCAAATACAGAGAAAGGTAATCAATTCCTCCTTTTATTGTTAAAATTAATCAAATTGTTGTTAAATTGAAATATTTTTAGTTACCCGTCCATTTAACGAAAACCCGGATGATTGGGTACCTGTCACTGACAACTGGGTACAACTTCCTAGTTTGACGACACCTGATCCTGAGTCTTTGATAACAAGCACTGAAAAGTTGGGTAGCAGCTCTGCAGCAATTAACACGGAAGTAAATCAGCCTAGTGTTGAGACCAGTTCAGCATCAACGGAGGCTTCTAGTGTTTCTAGCGTTTCAACTGCATCAGGTCCGATTAAGGTCTCTAGTTCCACGGAAAACGTAGATGCATCTGGTGCTCCTTCGTCACCTTCGTCCATATTATCAACATCGTCGATATCATCGTCACCTTCGGGATCTACAGAGGAACTACCGGTTGTAGAGACTACTACATTGCCTGCGGTGGCCACTTCCGGTTTGAATATGAGTGATTTTACTGATGGTAATTTGTTTACTTAGTGTTTTTAAACATTTATGATTATGTATTTGTGTAAATATGTGTATGGGAATATTTTTGTGTGGCTGCAGTTCATGAACTTGATCACCGGACTAAGACGCTCAAAGTAAGTCCGACTATATGCCTCTCAAACTCTATCAGCTCATGCTGAGTCGGAAAACAGCTCTGTAGCAATCAACACGGAAATAAATCATCTTAATGTTGAAACTAGTTCAACATCATTGGAGGTTTCTAGTATGTCTGGCGTTTCGACTGCATCAGGTCCGATTAAGGTCTCTAGCTCACCAGAAAATAAAGATGTATCTAATGTGTCTTCGTCAACTGCTTCAATATTATCAACATCTTCGATATCATCAACATCTTCGATATCATCAACATCTTCGATGCATACAGCGAAACTTCCGGTTGTAGACTATTACCTGTTGCCACTTCCGGTTTGATTATGAGTGATTTTACTGGTGA